>QLPD01000353.1:740-46301 GCA_003314085.1 Hymenopellis raphanipes
GGGATCTTGGTATGACTCGGCGTGAACAACAGGAGCTGAAAGACGACGTTAATCTTTTGTTCAAGCTTTTGTTGATCTTTTGACATTTGATGGCGTTCATGATGTCCGGTGACCCCGAGACCCGGGTGACTTGAACAATAACAACAATGACCATTGTCTTCTGGCGTGCAAAGCTCGAACGTTATTGTTCTTGTGCCTTCTTCCCTATAAATATGGAGGCCGCCGCGCTGATCGTCATCCTCACTTCTCTTGCTCCTGGTTGAGCCTATTCTGTCCGGTTCACGAAAACTTTACGCGGATTCCTTCTTATACGACATTCACTCTTTCTATGCTTTACGCTCACTTTACGATGCACTCCACCCTCCTCTTGGCAGTTCTCGGTGCTCTATGTTTTATTGTCGAGGCTGCGCCTCTCGCGCGCCGTCACAATCTCATCACTCTTCCCCTTACACGGATACATCAAGCTCGCGATGATATCCATCCCGAAATTGTACGCTGCTCATATCCTCCTTTGATAGAACTAGTCTTTGACAACTGTCTCAGCTCCTACAGCAACATATGAACCGAGGCCATCGACGCTTAGCTCAAATTGCCCGGTGCACCGTTCCCACCGACGAAGAACTCGGGAACAAGCTTCGCAAAAGGATTCTCATGATTGCGGATGGCACCTCGCCAGTGGCGAAGCGATATAATTCATATACGCCTTCAATTATTCCTCCTCATTTCTCTTTGGATCTTCACGAGGAAGATGACAAAGGTGGAGAGTGCATCGATGAATCTGAGTGAGTCTGAATTCCCTCGAGTCTTCTTACACTCACTGTCCAACTAGCTCGGACACGAACGACTCAGGTAGCAATCCGGGGTTTTCTAAGGCTGAATTAGAACAACTCTTCGAGAACGGGGTCATAGAGGGAAACACACCTACCGCCAACGATTCCTTGGCGCTAGATATCTTGTAAGTTTCGATTTGGTGGCTTCTTTCATCCCATGAACCACTTTTCAGAGGCAACGACGTAGGCTACACTGCCACCTTCGAAATCGGAAACCCTCCTCGGCCATTTCGTCTGCTCATGGACTCCGGGTCGGCAGACATGTGGGTACCTATCGATGGTTGTGTGAACGAGAATGGACTAGGAAGCTGTGTAGGTCCAACCCTGGTCGCGTTATCACATACTAATTGGCTCGCAAATAGGGCAATCGAACCTTTATCAGCGAGGACAAGTCTAGTACCTTCAATCTGACCAATGAAGCGTGGGACATCACGTATGGAAGTGGTCGAGTTTCTGGTTTCAAAGTGTCCGACGACGTCAATATTGCTGGTCTGACGCTCACTGGTCATCGTTTTGGGGTAGCAAACAATGAATCGAGTGATTTCTCTGCTGACACGGCCAAGTTCGATGGCTTGGTTGGTCTGGCGCTGTCGGTAAGCTCTTTTCAATGTTCTATAATTCGCGCACTAACATGGAGCCTCAGAACATTTCTAATCAAGGTGTTTTGACACCTGTGGAAGCGCTCGCCAAGGAAGGCCTCATCGATGAAGCTATAACATCGTATAAGATTTCTCGGCTCTTTGATGGTCTGAACGATGGCGAAATCACTTTTGGGTACGCTCTGATGTTGTTGCCAAAAAAGGAACCCTACTGACTGTAGTTTAAGCGGTTTGGACGAGAGCAAGTTCAACAAAACTTCTCTTGTGACTATCGACAACCTTTCTGATGGGTTCTGGGTTGCACCACTGGATGCAGTGACCGTGGACGGCGCAGACTTGGGTATCTCCAACCGATCAGTGATCCTCGACACGGGGACCACTCTTCTCATCGTACCCGTCAATGACGCCAATGCGATCCACAAAGGCATCCAGGGTGCCGGACCAGACGGGAATGGAGGCTTTGTGTTACCTTGCAACACTAACGCGAGCCTCGCCCTCACATTTGGCGGTACAGCCTTCAGCATTGCCTCTCCGGATCTGGCCTTCGTGCCGGTAGATATCAATGATCCTACAGGCTTATGCCTTTCAGGAATTGCTGGGAGCGATGGAATCGCCGACGGTCAATGGCTTGTAAGTTTTATCATCGTATACGAAGCTCCGTTTCTCACGGATTTCAATTGTAGGCCGGAGACACCTTCCTCAAATCGGTTTACTTTTCTACTAACGTTAACAAGAACCAACTTTCTTTGGCAAAGTTGATATAATTGGGCTTTATGACATGGACACTAGAATGATGGACTTGATATCACTGTACATTAATGCATTACGAATCTGTTGTAGCGTTAGATATGTTATGCGGAGTCAGAGGTATTTGTGAACACCGAGCGATCAAACGATCACAACTTGCTCCCTACGTCAGTGACCCTATGCTGACTGGCGACTGTATATATCATGAGTTTCTCGCTTCCCTTCTTTAACGGACTCGACTCTCCCCCATAACATATAAGCCCCCACGGACACGAAGGCAGCTCCATACTCCGCACAAATCGTCTAGCAGGTCTTGCGGAGAGTACTACTTGGACTATGACGAACAGAAATGATAACCAGGAAACGGCGCCTCTGCTCGCGAACACGCCTGGGAAACATAACGCGGTTTACGAGAGATTCTCGTCAAAAAAGAAGAAATCAATCGTCGCTTTGGTATCCTGGTGTGGCCTGATGCCTTGTATGTCGCGTATTTTCCTACAAGTCTAAACAAAGCTGACTCGGACGTGGTTGAAGTGTTCGCCTCGGGATCATTCTTCCCGACTATTCCTGATATTGCGAAAGACTTGAATACTACCGGTCCAGTCGTCAGGTCATGAGCTTTCCTTCCTTTGTAGTTTTCTGCTGACCTTCGCTGCAGCATCGCTATATCTCTTTCTGTACTGGCGGCCTCTCTTGGTGCTCTTATTGCTTCGTCGTACTCCAGTTTCTGTATGCTTCTGCTCTCTGTTGCTTTTTGATAAAGGCGGGAAACTTATACATGACGATAGATGGCCGTCGTCCTATCTACCTCTTCGGGCTTCCGCTTCTCTCTATCGGTTCCCTTTTGGTTGGACTTGCACCTTCAGTTCCTGTTTTAATGACCGCACGTTTCATTCAAGCGTTTGGTGCTTCCCCAGGCCTATCAGTGGGTGCGGGCGTTGTGGGAGATATTTATCGACTTGAGGAGCGGGGTGGCGCCATGGGCATATTTTTCGCGGCTTGTCTATTAGGACCAGCTATTGCGCCGTTCTGTGGCGGTATGATATCTTTCTCAAAAATGTCTTTCATGCGATTGACTGGGCCACCCAGGCGTCGTCGCCCATTTAGCCTCGTGGCGTGTTATGCAGTTCATCCTCGCTGGTGCTGGTTTTCTTGGATTCGTTTGCGTGTTTCTCTTTTTCCCAGAAACGAGCCATCCAGGTGTGCGTGGAATTGATAAACTCCGCCGAGTCCGTCAGATCGAGGAGGACCAGCGAGGATCTTTGAAGGAGCCAGATTCTGGATGGGTATGGGTTAATCCTCTCCGGCCTCTGTGGCTATTGAGGAGTCCCAATCTTCTGGCAGTCACCATTGCAGGCCTAGCGGTTCTGTTTACGGACTATGTTTTGTTGACGCCGTTGCCCTATGTCTTTGTGAGTCTTGTTTCAACGTACTATTTGTTGAGCATTGTTTGAACGTGAATCTACACTAGGCTGCTCGCTACGGGATTACGAATCAAGCATACATTGGATTGTGTTTCCTTCCGATTGGGATGGGCAACCTCAGTACGGCTACGTCAGAATCTCATCGTTTACCTCGCACTGATGTTCTTAGTTGGCGCTCCTCTGGCGGGATTCATTTCCGATCGATTGGTTAGTTCCTATCGCGCACACCGGGGTGGAAAGTGGTATCCAGAGGATAGGTTACGCGGGACCTTGATTGGTGCCGGACTTTTTGTCCCGCTGTCTGTACTAGGCTCTGGGCTACTTTCGGATCCTAGATTGGCGTGGCTATTCGGTCACGGCAAGGCAGGCTTCATTGGAAACTTGATTTGTCTGTTCTTCAATGGAATGGGTGTGGATCTTGTTCTGAGCCCCTCCGCCGCATATGGCGTGGACATATTGCATAAGCGCAGTGCAGAGAGTATGGCTGCCAACAAGTCAGTAATTTCACTTTGAACTCTCATGTTATTCATGTCCTTTCACAGTGGTCTACGTTCGTTCCTGCTTTCCATCCTTATTGCTGGCATAATCCCACTGGTCGAAACTGCCGGAGTGGCCGTGACGAGTGCTATTGCAGCAGCCGGCGCCTGGTCATTAGGATTTGGGTACGTCCTTTCCGTTACTCTTCGGGACTAGACGTAGAACGTTTTCTATAGGCTGCTCTGGTTGACTATAAGGTACGGAGAGCCTATGCGGGCTTGGGTAGATGTGGGGTACTCTACCGAGGAATCTAATTAGATTGCGGTGTAAGTGCTTTGTGTAGAAACACTGCAATTCCTCAGGAGATGTGTTAGAACTTTCTGAGAAAAAACTTAATGTTATCGATGTCACGGCTACAAGTAACAAGTTCCACTCAAATAAGGATGTCCATTCCCCCAACCAGTCGTGCGTGATCATTGCCTTACTTGCTGTTCAACCATTTACCAAGCCCGAGGCTCGTATAGATTTTATCCAGGCCCTAGAGAATGACTTAGACGCATGGCAAGTACAAAGAAGACGATGACATACCGTAGCTGCGACGATGCCTTTGAGGAGACTGTCGAGTCCAAGGCCGCTCAGGAGTCTGCCTAACAAGTTAAGGACGCCGGCGAGAAGTAAGCCAACGCCTCCGACAATTTGCGCCAAGGGTTCTGTATGTCCAACGTCAGCTTCAATGGAACGGCAAAGGCCATGAAGTTATACGAACGGCCCAGCGCATCGAGAAGTGGCCCAAGATCCTTTTTAGCTTTCGGAAACGCGTCCAGCTTGTTCTTTGCCCATTCTATGGTTCCGCCGACTTCTTCCAAGAGCTGAATACATTGAGCAAGCTATTTTGTGACAGGCAGACTCTTCCCCGTACCACTTTGAGCGCTTCTGCGAGACGCTGCTCCTCCGGAGATGCCTTGTGATCTTGAACATGCCGAGTTGCTCTGTTGGAGAGACGTTTGTCGGGGTCTGCGCCCTTCACGGAGCCTTGTGTCTCGTTCAAGATCTTCTCCGCCTGCTCCAAAAGAGGCTTGACTTGTCGGACAAGCTCGTCCTCGTTCCGGTCCTCTTCCTTTCTCGCCTCCATGTTTTCGATGTGCTGAAGAGTAAGTTGGCCTTCCGGGCGTACTAATAAGCGAGAAGTAAGCGCACCTTACGAATCATCTTGGTGAGAGGAACGACACGCGAGTTGGCATCCTCGATGAGAGCGGATAGACGCTCCGCAAGTTCTTTGTCCTGCTTCACTTCCTCTGGTGTACGTTCGTCTTCAGTGGAGTTGGTCGGTGGCGCTGATGGCTCCTGCTGTCTGCCGAGGTCGCGCCCGGGAAATTCACCGATATCCGCTTGCGACATGGTAGTTCGCTGCTGTGGTGGGATTGTGGCGTCAGGTTGTCGCTTTATGTAGATGTTGGGACGCCACAACTGCGTGTTGACATCATGGTGATGATTGCACCGATGTCATTCTAGGTACTTGAGTGGCTAATGAGGGTAACGTTGGTACGTAGAGTGCACTGGTTCCTGGAATATACTTACGGTAGATACTCCAACGATGACTTGTGTATGACGGTGAAAGTGGCGTATACTTATCAGTACTCAATCATGATTTGGAAGTTGGGCGTAGCTAAATTTGACAAAGGACTTGGGGCGAGCGAGTGGACTCGGATATTCTTCGTATAAGAAAATTAAGGCGAACACGCAGACTGTGGACTGGAGCGACCCAAGAACTGGAGCGAACAGAAACGATCACCAGCCAGTGGCGGCACGATCGATAGTTCACTTCCCCACCTCGAGAGTCCTCACAGAATAACGACGACTTGGTACCAAGTCCATATCGTATCGTCACAATACATTAGACAATCTAAAGTAGATTCCTGTTGACTCGAGAAATCGCTACTACCTGCCTATTCCCTGCACCAACGCTCGACAGACCATCTTCGTGTCTGTCATAACACACAACCCAGTCGCCTGGCCCCTCTTCCAACGCTACAAACCCTTCCCAGCCCTCGAGTACAACGCCTTGCTGATCAGGAGTCCAATCCCATGGGCCCGTAAGATGCTGTATGCTGGCTGTCTTATTGCCGTACTTCAGCTCCTGTGTATATTTGTCGACATAAATCCAGTTCAATTCGGGGGGCTCAGGCTTGATGGTGGAGACAAGCCCAAGGGGCTTCTTCTCCCAAGGATATTCGATGTAAAATCCAGAGAACGAGTGGCCCTCGGGATTCCGGCGATGTTCGGGATCCCGTTCGTCGAGGTAGAGCTGTGAGCTAGGTGAGCAGGCTGGAGAGGAGGGGGATGGGGGACGTACCTTTCCGTTACGCAAGACGACCTGCTTATCATCACACTCGTCTGCTTCGTCACATTCCGTGGTAATGGTGAATTTTGCAAGACGAGGATCGTTCTTGTCCGCCTCTGAAGGCTGACTTTGGGTGTTGGAGCCCGATTGTTGGGATTGAGTACCTTGGGCTATCCCGACGACGGAAGTGGACGTTGAGGTGGCACCGAGGGGAATGGCGACGGCGCCAGCAGCGATACCAATTATACCGAGAACCATTGTGCAAATGTTGTGAGAGCTTCAACGTGAGTTTGAGAACCAGAATTGGGGCCACCTTCATTCAAAACTTAAGAGCTTTAGAGTGCAGCGACGTCATGTAGAGTCAAGTGTCGTCAACAATTGATGAAGCCATAAATACGCAGAAGAGCCGAGCAACCATTTGGGCTGGAAATGACCGTTAGTTCGTCATAGCGGAGTAGGCTACAGCAAGGTCCAATTGAGTACCCCCTCCACAAGCTAATACGGATATCTCCGTTTGATACTTATACCTTATCCTACCACTGTCGTGGACGTAGCGCGTCAAATATGATGATACCTGATAGATTGATGTCATCCAACTCCTCGCCACGGTTTGGTTTAAAGAAATAGTGATGGTCGTGGAAGTTCCCTGTTTCTCTTCAGACAACACTTCCCTTTACCACCACAGAAATAACTCAACGTACCCAACATGTCCGAGCCTAACTCGCGTTCACCCTCACCCGCGGGGATTCCCCTTCCTCAGCAGCAGCAACAGCAAACGTCACGCTCAAACCGCAACGCGCGCAGTATGTCGCGGAGCCCTGAGAGCGTCGATCCTCCTCAGCGGAGACGCCGACGCGGTGGTAACCAAGGAGGTCCCCTCGAGGGCCTCACGAATACTGGTCAGCTACTGCAGAATCCAGGTGGTGCCGTAGGCGGCCTTGTAGGACAGACTGCGGGTGGATTAACAAATGCAGGAGGAGGAGGCAGCGAGAAAAAGGACACTTTGAAGCTTCGGTGAGCGGTTTCGCTTTGGATGCCCACTGATATTGAGCGGATACCTGGGTTACAGGTTGGATTTGAACCTTGACGTCGAGGTGACTATCAAGGCGAAGGTCCACGGCGACGTTACGCTTTCACTTCTGTAAGCAGTCATTTGTTTCTTTCGTGCTGTTGGCTATATCAAGCTCATGAGTCAGTGACTGATGCCTCCAGTGGATGAAGTCGTCCGCGAGGGCACGATTCTAGGTTGGTCGAGCACCGTTCTTCAGTTGTCGAGCAAGTCCTTAGAAGTCTTTTTTTTCAGCCAAGCGTTATCGGACTAGTAGACAGAAACCCAGACACGGAATTATTCACGGCCGTTATGACAATAAAGTAGTGTACTTTTGCCAGAGGACGATTTGCGTTAATGACAATGGGATCACTTGAAGTTGAGAAAGTTCGTGAGGAAGAGGAAGGAAGCCGACGGCAAACAGAGCCAATCAAAATCACTCGTTACTTCCGACCATGTCAAGGATTACTGACGAGCAGAGGGCCATGCTCAAAGGTAGCCAGCCCTTCGCACACCATTATTCGGACTCTAATAGGACATATTCTACCAGCCAAACTCGATGCACAGGACCACCACATTCGCGAGTCCTGGGTGCGGGCAATGGAGGCCCGGCTCGTGCGCGACGAGCTCGAGAAGTGTCAAAAGTCGGAGGGCGTCAATTCGTACGAGAACTGCAGGTGGCTTGCAGAGAAATACGCGGCGATGTTGAAGACCCACAAGGTATGTGGTAGTGAATTATTCTAACCCACACTCGTTGACCACCGTGTAGGTTCAGGGATACAAGATCATAGATGTCTGAAGATGTATCCAAGCGCGAATTTATTGTTTTCTGAGCAAGTCTGTAATACTACAATGTCTTTGAACAGCGAGCACTCTACTGGAAGCACACGGAAACTACGACCATAGACATGGCACAATACCACACCGGCCACACAGAAACAGTTAGTCTTCAATCTTTTGTCAATATATGAACTGTTCATGGAGGAAATAACTTACGCAGAATTACCCTCGTTACTGCCTCCTCCGTTAGAGGTCTGTGAGCTATTAGTCGATGAATTATTCGCAGCAGTTACGCCATTCCCAACGATTGCACTATCATTGAAGGCCCTGGTCGTATTTGCTAGCAATGTCCATTGAATCCCACCAAGGACGTGGCTCATGAACGTGTCATTCTAGAGCGCGTTAGAGAACCTGCCTCCCACACTTCGTTTTCTGAATTCACGCACCTGCCATGTCTCGTTCAGATGACCTAAAGCACTATAGAAGCTACGGCCCGCCGTTCCTCCACTTTCGACCCCTGCCCCATGCTCCTGATACCATGCTACAGACTGAGCACGAATCCCGGAACTACAGGCGTGTGGCAAACTCACCTATTGGATGTGGAGTTCCCTGGTCGAATTGCCGCGTCCCGTCGTCTGTTATTCGTGAAATTAACATAACATCCGACTCAACTTTTCTTACCGACGTAGCTGGATTCGTTGACGGTCAGTACGACGACAGCTCCCACTTTTCGTGGGTCTGATTTGAAGTTGTACCTACGCGGGTATATCAGTCTCTTTCAGTGCGGAGCATTTGCTCGTACATTTCGTCTTGCACAGGCCATTCTGTGGGCAGGTTTTGAGTGCTGGGATGTGATTCATCTAACACAAGGATAGTCTACAAGGTCATCAGTAAAGCGTAAACGCGTCAAAGAATTGTGTCCTCACCGCGTTTTGTAAGACGGGATGGTAATCAAAGTAAGCGCCTTATAACCGTCGTCAGCATTGTGCTGAAGAGAACTCGAATAACAGACGAACCCAACTCCCGGCCGTAGAAAGCCGTCGTGTTGAGGGTATCGGAGGCGGAATGGATACCGATGAAGTTTCCGCCTAGGTTGAGATATTTCTGGAACGCAGTCTTGCCTGCATCGTCCAATACTACGGACGTCGTAAACGTCAACCGTCAACCAAATGCGCCTCGCGACATCCGGACATACCATCTCCCGTCGTGCTCAGAAATAGGACCGCGTCGTAAGCCGAGAGCGTTTCATCATTAAACATGTCCTGATCCTCCGTGTTCTCGATTTCCACACCAATACTCGACGAGCGTGCTTTCAGCGCGTCCACGGCAGTGGGAATGGAGTCGTGTCGAAAGTTCAGCGTTTTGGTGTAGACGAGTATCTTGGCTAACGAAGCGCCCAAGGAAAGGTGGGCCGACGTCAGGAGGATGAGTGGAGTGCATCTGGGCCACATGGGGGAGAGAGCTTGAGAGAGGATGTGAAATACATAATATGTCTTCCGGTTGTTCCGGGCGGTCTTTAAGTTTAACGGACCAAGGGCACCTGTGGCATGACCAACGACCTCGGGGATAGGCAGGCAACAGCATGCAGCCGGTTGTGGATCCTACTTGCTCGCGAATCGAAATAGAAGTCTTCCGGCATTACTGATTCTAACGTTCAAACGAAGCGAGTAAAGCTGGCGTGCAGTCAAGCCGGCCAGGCCCCTTCAGATCGATGACCACAACTGGGGGGGACTGCAATTGCAACATCCGCGTCGCATTATGCATCAGGTCTCGCCCAAATGCATAAGTGAACTGTCAAGCAATGCCGCAATAGAATCCCTATAGATCATCATCAACGCATCAGCTCTAACGAACTGGGGAGCGCAAAGGTTCCATATGGACAATGAGGAATAAGACCTTGCGGTATATATTAGACAGCTTGAAGACCTAGAAATGCTTCCATTCTGTCCACAAACCACAAGATGATAGAGATTACAGGTAGCTATCCTTTTTGGGCCCAGCCAGCAATCACTTCTTGGCTCTGCGCCTTTTGCCCTCTCCACCGCTGCTGGCTTCGTTACCACTGAGTTCATCGCCACTGCTAAGGGCACCGCTCTTGTTCGCCTTCGACTTGCGGATGTGGTGGTCGGGGATCCATTCCTCTTGGTATCCACCCGCGCCGGTCGCGGTGACAGTCCCAACGGGGGCACTGACGTCCGCGCGTTTGCCCTTCTTGGATTGGGGAACAAAGGAGATGTAGGTGATGTAACCAAGTCCGCCGAAGATGGCAAGAACCATGAGGTAGGTCGTGATCCTGCGGAGGTCATTAGAACGAGCATGAGCCAAGTAGGGAGAATCATACATCTTAAAGTCGAAGATGGAGACCTCGGGCTCGACAATGGTGATAATGGAGTCGTAGGCCGATACTACATATTTCTCGCCCTAAGGCGACATGAGCATGGTAGGGTCTCGACATGATCGAGTAAATACCTCAGACTCGTGCTCCATCCAAATGTTGAGGCGTAAATCGCCCGGCTACGACATGTTCATTAGGAATCCGTGTTGAATGAAGGGAGGCAGGGCTACCTTGAACCTGATTATAGGTGAGCACTTGGTTGAATGGCGGAAGTAGAATACTCACTCGCTGTAAAACGTGTACGGTAGCTGGAGCTTGACTCCTTCAATTAAAGTAATTCCGTAGGGTGCAGTCGTCAGCTATACAAACATAAGTGACCATCTTTGACGCAAAGAAAGTGTTTGCATACGTTCTTGATCAACGCGTTCGACTCGGCGTGGTGAATGGATCCGGCCATGTTCAAAAGAGTGACATTCTTGTCCGACTTGTTTTCAATGTTGAGTAGGAGCAAGTTCTTTTCGCCATTCACGACGTCTTTGAGCAGCAGCATGAGAATTGGAGAGGCTTGGAATAATAGCAAGACATACGGCCGAACGGATTGGACTCGGGCCATGAAGCGACAACAAGTATTTCAGGCTCAGCAGATGCATCTTCCGCGGGGGCTACAAGAAGATGAACACCAGTGTTAGACCTTGAATAGGAAAGACGCACCAGACACGACGAGATTGACGAGGAAGACGAGGGACGCAAGAAAAGCAGAGAAACGCATGACTGGTGACCGGTAAACCGAGAAAGCTGTTGTGCTTAACGGTTTCAACAACAAGAACGGTGAAGGAGATGAAGGTTGTGTTTGAGCAATCGAAATAATTGCCACGTTAGACGGTGTCGGCCGGCGTACTCCGAAAACATACCTTACATGGAAGGTGCATCGATCATCTCTGCAAATATTTCGGTTTTCAAGCTTGAATCCATCTCGCCACCATGCAAAGCGACGACGTGATCTGGTCGGTTATTAACACTCAGTTTTGCTCGTATAAAGTCAAGTAAGACTCTCTTCACGTCCCGCGTGCATCTCC
This sequence comes from Hymenopellis raphanipes, assembly GCA_003314085.1. Taxonomy (NCBI): domain Eukaryota; kingdom Fungi; phylum Basidiomycota; class Agaricomycetes; order Agaricales; family Physalacriaceae; genus Hymenopellis; species Hymenopellis raphanipes. Next base: position 12,398 of record QLPD01000353.1, read on the forward strand.
TGACGAGTCGTTCAGAACAACCACCCAAAATTTCTGCCGGAATGAATACAATGTAACAGGTCTCTGCAACAGACAGTCATGTCCGCTCGCCAACTCTAGATATGCCACCATACGCGAAAAAGAGGGTCCGTACGCCTTCCAACTCAACCCGTTGTATTGACGATGTACAGGCGTCCTCTATCTCTATGTAAAGACTATAGAGCGCGCTCATACACCTGCCCACATGTGGGAGAAGATAAAATTATCCAGCAACTATACCAAAGCATTAGAACAAGCACGTTCTCACTATGCCTACTGTTCAAAACGGCTCATCGTTCAATAGATCGACGCCGAACTAATTCATTGGCCCAATTTCACCATTCACAAATGCAAACAGCGTCTCACGAAAATAACCCAGTACCTCATCAAGATGAGGCGCTTACAGCTACGCGAACAGTACGTTCTACCACCCTCATTCACGCACTAGCTCATCACTTTCTTTAGACCTAAATTAATCGGGGTCAAGAAAAAACTCGATCGCCGCGAAGCTGTTCGCGAACGCAAAGCCCTCTCTGCTGCTCATCTCGAGCGTTCCATCGAAAAGGAGCTCATCGAAAGACTGAAATCCAAGGCTTACGGCGATGCACCTCTGAACGTCAACGAAACCGTTTGGCAGGCAGTTTTGGATCGCGAAAAGAAGGGACAAACGTCGGAGAAGGCGCTTGAGGATATGATGGATGATGAGACTGACGAAGAGGACGAGGAAGAGCTCGAGGCCGAGATGGAGAACGAGTGGGATGACCGGGAGTTTGTCAGTGATATTAGTGAGGACGAGGACGAAGATGATGACGGCCTGAGTGACTTGGAAGAAGCTGTGGTGAGTATTCTTGACTTGCTTTCTCCTGCTTCTATTCTTACCGCTTTGCAGGATGAGGTTTCTGGCGATGAAGATGACGAGGACTCGGATTCAGACGATTCTCCTGAAACCCCGCCAAAATCATCACTCGGCAAGCGGAAAATGCCTCCACCAACAAAACCCGCTCGCAAGCGGCCAGACAAGAAGACAAAAAGTATGTTCAACGCGCGTTTCGTCTCAGATTACACGAGCTCATTCTTTTCTGCAGAAGGCCCGCGGGTGGAGGTGGAATACGAGCAAGAGATGGAGAGCGCACCGTTTTCAATGGCCAATTGGTGACAACATGTGCCTTCGGGATGTTTTGTATCACATTTATACAGCTTCTGCGTCTATCTTTGATCACGATATCAACGTCTCGGGAAATTCTTGGACTTGGATTACGGAAGTGAGGTGATAACTGGGCGCCCCTCGAATGAACTAGACGCCATGGACGTGTGGATCAGATCCAGAAAATTGAGCAATGAACTGTATGCATAAGTAGTGTATCAGTCGTACATATTGATGCTAGCTGGTGTTACACGTTGATAGGAAGATGAGAGAACGTAGACATGCACCTGAAGCTAAAAGTCATAAAAAGAAGTAAAAAGGATATACAAGACTGAATAACGAAGGAGGGTGGACGATATATATGGGAGGATGCCTTGATAATTATAAAATTGAGCAGAGTACTCATGCCTTTTCTATGCGACCTCGATTTCCGCCTTGGGTATCTATCGAATACATACCACAGAGTCGGTAATAGTAGGATCTCGCGACAGCGAAAGAGCAACTGCCGCGAAAGAAGCAATGCTATATCTCTTCCGGTATGTTCAGAGAAAAGTAGGGATGGTTTAGCGCTTCCCGGACTGTGATACGCTGATTAGGATCAAAAGCGAGCAGCTTTTGTACCAGGTTCAGAAACTGGATATTGGCCCGGTCAGTCTGCGGTATGACATCCTGTGAAAGCTGAGTCAGGCGCACGTTCGCAACAGCGGGAGTTGAGTACTGACCGCAAGTGCTCTGGTGGAGCGAACATCCTTTTTACTCTGCCGGGTGGCTTTAGGCTTCGGCCAGTCCAATTTGCATCCCTCTTTGAAGAACTCTGGTTTCGTACGGGCACCTAATCGGGCGAATCGCTCGGGCATCTTACCCATGACCGCCTCCATCATGGCTAGGTGCTCCAAGTTGTCATGAGTCTGGAAGAGAGCAATCCCGGTGAAGAACTCGACCAGAATGCACCCAAGGGAGTATGCGTCGCAAGGATAGGACCAGCCCAGTCCTAAAGGGGAGTATTAGCATTCTGTCAGTATGGGTTGAATGAATCACGGACCAAGAATAATTTCTGGTGCCCGGTAATGACGTGTGGAAACGACCGTTGAGTGATACTCAGACTCAAAGGTGGCCGAGCCGAAGTCAATAAGACGAATATCAGTTGATTGTAGAATACGTTTGAGCTTCGGTGGGGCATTTCGCTGAAACCATGTCAAGAACGGAACTAGAGAAGAAACGGAGTGCATACCTTTCCCGGAACAGGAACACTGGCAGTCTTGTAATCATTGTGAACAAGCAAGATGTTCTCTGGTTTCAAGTCGGTATGAACGAGCTTGAGATCATGTAAAACTGGTAATGGGCGTTTAGCATTGATAACTAAGCAGTGAGGGAACTTACAGGCAACGCTCCCAAGCAGTTGGCGCGCAAATGATTGTATCTGGTGTCGCGGGAAGGGCGCAAAGTCGTTATCCTTCAGAAAGTCGTACACACACATCCCCAGAAGTTCGGTTACCAAGCATATGTGGTTTTTGTGATCAAACCAGTGCACTAGGTGAACACATTTGCTGAAAAAGACGAGAATCAGAATGAGATGGGATGAGATACGGCATGGTGTACGTACTGGCGATTGAGGGGATCGCGTTCTTTCAGTCGTTGTAACACGCGCACTTCAATTTTGCTGGCGTCGCGGTACTTCTGGATGGCACGGATAATCTTGATGGCTACTCTTGTGTTGGTCTCTGTGTCTATGGCTTCGACGACCTTGCCGAATGTTCCTTGCCCCAGTAGTTTTACGGTGCGATCTGTGGCCAAAGGATCAGGGTACGACCACGACGATCGGAAAAGGACTCACAGCGCCGGTGGATCAAGTCATTAGGGACAATGATATAGTGACCTTCCTTGTCGTCGCAAGAAACTGTGCTCTTGGATGTCTGGGAGTGAAAAAAACACCATTAACACGTCATGTTAAGAAAGGTTTCGATTAGAACAACTCACATCGTCAGACGTGGCAACGGTCCTGCTGTCCCATGCCTTGGATTGAGAAGAGGGTACAGCATGATGGGTGCTCAAAAGAGGCTTCTTTCCAGGTAGCGCACGGACCTCCTCATGGTCCCGTTTCCGTTTCTTTGCTGGGGGTGCGAGTATGGTAGACGATGAACTGGCCGATAGAGCCTGTGCCTCTGCGGCAGCTCGTGCTCGTGTGCGAATAGGTGCAGAATATAGCGGAGGCTGGTAGGATGCAGAATACCCGCCGTTGATGGAGGCGGCGGGGGACATTGTTGGTGGAGGTGTATCTTCAATGATGATAACGTCGCGGAGACGACCGTCATTGTCGACCTCCTGGACTTCGCTGTAACTGATGGTGACCTGTTGCGCACGTTTTCGCTTGCGAGTGCCGACTGGCGGGGTAGGCAGGATACTTGGACCCGCAGTGGACGAACTGACGCCATTGGGTGGCTGGCGTGAATACTGTGAGAGCATTTGAGGCTGCAGAGAATGCACGGCAGCCTGCATCGTCTGTACGCTGGTGAACGACGTGGTGGTAACGGACAGAGTGGGCGTCAGCACTCCGAGCACCGATACAAGTAATCTCTCGGAATATACCCTGTTTGTCCACATACTCCAACCAAACAACGTGTGGCTCTGGCTCCTACAGCCACTTATTACCAGCACTGTTGCTTCCTATTCTAGTCTGTATCGAAGCTGTATACTGTAAACTATCTACCAGGACGTGTTTTTCTGGATTTTTTCTCTTTTCTGTGGCCCATTGTTCCCTCAAACCTGCCGGTACAGCTTTACCGCCCGGTCTAGGCAGCACGCGCCGTCTGCCGGCTTTTGGCATTCTCTCCAACGCCTACGCACCACCCTTCACCGTGCACCAACGTCACCCTTTGAACTACATCGATAGCGTGGATATCCGCCCATCAGTGTCTGACTTGCCCGGCTGCATCAATCTGGTTGTCACTAGCTGCACAGTACCACGTAACTCGCCGTGCTTTTCTTTCATTTGCGGTGCGCGCCGCAGACCCCCGGCTCTCTATATCGATAGCCAGGGCGGAGGGACCGCGCTTCCCCGTGAAGACACGTTCGAAGTCGAGGTGCGGTCCGATCCAGGCCATGCGCCACCGGCTCAGTTGGTGGACCTTACTAACAAAATACTCCTATGTTACAACAGACTACTGGTACAGTTTTCTTGGTTCGTACAGATTTACACGGAAACCGTTTGCTGGGCGGCTACCGAATTTTGACTCGAAATGTCAATCGATAATGGGTCCTGTACAAAACTGGGTCAGGACGGGACGACAGATGGACCAATGGGAACATACCAGGCCTCCTCGGAGTTCCTCAGGCGAAGGCATAATCCCCAATCTCAACAATTGGGCACACTTGCTCATCACAGGGTCATTCTGCATGCTGCGAACAATGGTTATCAGGCGGCTCATCTAATTTCGGGCGTCCACACCTTGCGATGGCGGTGACACGATTATCCTGGACATAATACGCGACAAACTGGTGTGGACTGTGTCAGACTAAAGCTGTGGTTCGACAGAAATATTTACCTTGAGCTTTTCTGCATCACCGGTAATGATGACATCTTCAAACCCGACACCGTAGCCGCAATAGCGCAATTGCTGTCCCTCTGACGTTGCGACCGGCTTAGTGATGTATAAAAGCCCGAGAAAAAAACAACTTACGCGCACTCCAAAAGACCGGCACCTTGTTGTACGTTTTGGGAATGCCGGCAATGGATTGGCCAAGCGAGCGCCCTTGATTTGAAGCAACCTGGAAAACGAGTTGGAGAATGGCCTGGAAAATAGCTGTTAATCTTACATTCCAGTGCTCGATTCTGGCGTAGCCCTGTCCAACAAACAGTGGTGGAGCCGCAATATCCCCTACAGCCTTGGTAAACAACAATTTTTCGTTCGAGATCGAGTACGAACCAATTGCGTACAAGCCCTTTACCGTGTTGGGCACATTGAGAACCCTCATGTATTCGTCCACCTTTACGCCGCCATCTTTCTCGAGCTCGACGTGGCCTTTGAGCAACTCGGTAGCAGGAGCAACACCAACTCCCATAACGACAAAGTCGGCTGGTATGGTCTCGCCATTCACCACCACACCGGTCGCTACTTTGTCATTTTCTTCACTGGCTACAATCTTTTCGACCTTGACTTGCATGTGGAACTTGATCCCTTGAGACTCGTGGTACTTGGGTCGACGCCATGAGTTGAAGATACAAATTTCAAGGTAGCAATCGAACCTTCATGAGCGCCTGTCCAATTTCTTTTCCCAGCACGGCTTGGAACGGAACCTCTTCCATGCCAATAACGTCGATTGAAGCAAGTTCACGTTTACTCAAGGCGACCGCGAGTTCCATGCTTATGAACGAGGTGCCGATAAGCACTGCACGCTTTCCCTTTTGTGCAGCTACAGAGTGACGATGAGCCTTCATTGGTGACGAGAAACCATATACCGACCTGCATCTACTGTCTTGGAGTCTTCAATGCCTCTGAATGTGTAAACATTCTCGCAATCTGCTCCAGGGATAGGCAGACGACGAGGAGTCGATCCAGTTGCTAGTATCAACTTATCGTATGTCAGAGCATCTTTGCCGTCGATGACGACCTTTCTGTTAACCAAGTCCAAAGACGTAACGGTCTATTTCAGAATTAGCTAGAGGTTATTGGAGTAGATGATATCTTACGACACCAGTGCGAAGGTTAGTGCCAAATTTAATCTTCATTTCAGCGGCACTTTTCCATTCCACCTTTGAGGCGTCAGTGATCAACGCCTTGCTTAGTCTGGTCCTGTACAAATAATCAGCGAGAAGGAACCCGCTGAACCTAGCTGATGACTGACCTGTCGATGGGTGCATGCGGTTCTCGGGTGAGCATAGTGATTGGGTATTTATAACCATTCTAATTAACGTCAGGAAATGAAATAGCTTGTGAGGCGTAAACCTACTCACTTCTCGCAAACTTTCCATGACATGAAAGGCTCCGGCGCCGCCACCGACAATGATAACACCTTTGCCGACAGCATCGAAGCCAGTAGTAGACAACTTCGGGGGACGGGATTTGTTTGCTGGAAGGGTGTATTCTGGATGGGCGGTTACATGTATCTTACCGTCTGCCACGTGAGCTTTGAAAGAATGAATGCCAGCGGGTGCAGGTGCATCCTCTGAAGGTGACGTTCAGAACAGTGGCCATCACATAATTCTGCGGTAGCACCGTACCAATGTCACCGTTGCAGACGTTGAAACAGGCTGTCCAAAGTGCGTCAGACTGTGTCAATGATGAACACGTTGCACTATATACCTCCATGCCAAGGACTAGATATACAAGCATTAGACATAGACAAAGGCATAAATAATGGCGTAACTGACCAGGTAACCTGTCCATCGTGGCTAAGAACACCTTTGGCCAGCGGGGCACCATAGTGGGTGCAGAATGCGCTGGTTGCATGTATTTGGTCACCCAATCGTGCGAGTAAAACCTTTCCTTGCTCAAAAGCAACCTCTTTCCTATTACATGTAATAAGGGGGCAATCTGCGCCTCTTCGGAGAAACGCCCATACATTTCGCCATCTTTGAGCTCAGACTCGTCCAAAACAGGAATCGACTTGGCATGGGCCATTCTTCGTATGCTCTGGTAGGTAGGAAGGCGAGTAATACAAGCTGTGAAGGGCGATAAGGCAAGACGTAAAGGCATTTCCAGTAAACGCCTACCGAGTTATAAGACACGGGCGAGCTCCAATAAGAACAGCTGAATTGGTCAGCGATCAGTCAGACTCATCGATGTCATATTCGCTTGCTGTGTTGACATTCGTGGGTAACCGTCTTCTTTTTCCTGGTCCAACGGGCGCGTTATCCACGACAGTACGAGAGACGACTCTCCTGTTCGTCTGCTCGGAAGAACGGATGTCCGGTCCGGCTCACTAAGGCACGGAGGTCTGACGCGCGTCGCGTGTCATCACGTGAATGTCACTCTTTCTTGAACCACCATGTCCGGTTCCCCTGTCAAGCCTTGGAAGGGCAAAGCGAAGGCTACGGACACCGACTTTGATGATCTGGATCCAGTGATTACCTACCGCCAGCTCTATTCTCAGACTTTGGGCGTCCGGGATCCTCTCCGTGTTATTGCTCTCTGCGACAGTGATGCCTTTTATGCAGCGTGCGAAATGGTTCGGCTCGGAGTAACTGACCAACCTCTTGTGGTACTACAATGGGAATCACTCATTGCGGTAAATTACCCTGCCCGCAAATTCGGCATCTCTCGGATGGACAAGATCAAGGACGCGAAAGCACGATGCCCAGAGCTGATGGTTGTCCATGTCGCCACGTACAAAGAGGGCGAAAAAGAGCCTGGCTACTGGGACAATGTCGACTCCAGAACGCACAAGGTACTGTCTCGGCCGGTGCCTGGGGAGACTTCGTGGGAGTGACTGCGATTATTCTAGGTCTCCCTTGATTATTACCGTAGAGAAAGTATGAAGATCCTAGGGATGTTCAAGGAAATGCTTCCAGACGCCGAAATAGGTATGATTATATGGGCTTGTGCCATCCTTTTCTGATTTCTCCAAGAAAAGGCGTCTATCGATGAAGCTTTCATTGATTTCACAAAACCTGTTCGCGCAATTCTTTTACAGCGATATCCATATCTTGCCGAGCTACCAAAGGACGCGCCCAATGGCATAGACGCGGTACTTCCGCCTCCGCCACAAATTTCGTGGGACGGGCTTGGCTTTCTTATCCCTGTCAATACCAGTTCAAGTAGTGGCACCGACACGAATAGCCCCGTGCAACCGGATCACCCATGCACATGGCACGACGTTGCCCTCGCCATTGCTGCTCAACTGATGCACGACGTCAGAGAGGCAGTCAGGACAAAACTCGGCTATACGCTTTCCGCTGTATGTGACCAAGTCATGCTCACAATCAATCTTCTTCATAATATACTTCTCAGGGCATCGCACGGAACAAGTTTCTGGCCAAGGTACAGAAATCGTCGACGGCGGAACCATAGACTGACGTGGTGTCCAGCTGAGTGCATCGTACCGTAAACCAAATAGTCAAGTTAGTCCATCATCTCTCTGTTCGCGTCAAAGGAAATTCAAGTGAGCTGGCTATAGAGTATCTTGCGGAATTCTGCCATACCAAACTATCTTAAGCCCATGGCCTTTCAGAAGGTATGTTCGTCAATCGCATGACCCCGCGCGTGTAACCTTGACATGCAAATGTAGATCCGTTTCCTAGGTGGCAAACTCGGAGACGCATTAGCAAAAGAATACGATGTATCCAATGTGGAGGACTTACTGTATGGACTTTCTTCTTACAGATTTTTACTCTCTCATGACCGTCCTCCAGCTCTGTCAGCTTAGGCATGTGCGGTTCTGATCCTCGCCCATTTCTTTCTCAGCCACGTTTCCCGTTTTAGACGAAATGCAACAGAAGTTTGGCGAGGGCGCCATTTGGGTCTACGACATTCTCCGGTGAGATATTCGTTCATTTTAATGTTGACAGGTTCTCACAGATTATCAGCGGGATTGACCGAACGGAAGGTATTCAATTAATGTTCCTCTACCTGTGTCTTCTTTCTAAGCCGGTGCGCAGTCAAGGCAAAGTCGGTAGTAAACAAGAGCATGCTCGCTTCGAAGAATCTCCCGCAGCCTATCACGAAAGTCTCCGAAGGACATCACTGGATCCGAGTCCTTGCCGCAGAGCTCGCGCTTCGACTGAAAGACGCTCGAGAGGCCAATCCAAACCTCTGGCCCAAGACACTGGTTCTCCACGCTCGGAAAGGTCAGGAGTTACGAGTCATGAATCTAGCACACCCCATTGACCTTTTCATTTCATAGGCTATGAAGCTTCGCGGTCTAAACAGGCACCTTTTCCCTTCAATCGAGACTTCAATGTAGACGTGATTGCCGCAGCAGGCGACAAGCTTTGGAAGGACCTAGTCGGCAGCGCTACAACAATGAAAGTGACCAGCGTACAGTTGGCGTTTACCGGGATAGAGACGGCGGAGTCGGGGCAGCAGAGTATTGCTGGGTTTCTTGGAACAAAGCGCACGAGGGAAGAAGATGGTGCTGACGGCGACGCAAGTGATGCGAGCAAGGTTGCCTTCGTTTGCTCTCGGTGTAAGAAGGAGGTTAGGCTCCCAACTTCTTCAATATCTGGCGATGAGGCAGCAGATAATGCGGCATTGGAGGAGATGAAGATGGAGCACAGTGATTGGCACTTTGCTCAAGATTTGAGCAAAGAGGCCGATGACGACCCACCTACTCTTCGCGAACCGCTGAAAGAGCCTGTCAAGAAAAAGAAACGCGTCAAGGATCCGCCGAAAAGCAAAGAGGGCATCGAGAGATTCTTTACGAAGCGGTAGCTTAGCAGTACTTCTCGAGGTATCATGAACATTTGGTATGAATGACACGATTAAAATATCCATTCCGTTGTAAACAAGTAAATACGAAGCAGGCAAGTTGATCCCATATCATATCCGTTCATTAAATAAAGAGTACCATTCTGAGGTTACTCGATTCTACCCCTCAACCAGCTCAACAGGCCCTTTGTACCCTCCCTCTCCCAAATACGTCTAGCGGGAACTCGGAATCTGTCGAGGACACGTCAACAAACAAACTATGCTGCAAGAAAGTGCCACTAACACATTGCCATCAACCAAGAAAACGTCCAAGGGCAACAACCCCAGCTCAGGCGGCAACTTCCCAATCTCATTGTCTCGCAAGTCCAGTTCGTCAAGTTTCCATCCCGGCACGTCGCGATGTCCCTTGAACAGCTCAGCAATCGCCTTCAGCCCATCCAACTCTGTAAATTTGTTCCCTCTCAAAGCCAACCTCCTTAAACCTTTCCTCTGCGACGTGCACAATATCAACGACGACAGCGCTTCCATCGTGAGACATCCACTCGACAGTGTATTGTACGACAAGTTCAAGGCCTGCAGACTAGGGAAGAGCCTAGTGACGAGCGGGAGAAGAGACTCGTTGCTCCGGCTTGGGTTCGCAGTCGCGGAAGGAGTATCAGACCTCGTAACCGCAACCTGATCCGAGAGGTTGCATCCTTCCAAATCCAGCTCCTCGAGGTTAGGGAGCGACGGCTGGTCCTCCATGAGCAAGCTAAAGCACCGATCCATGCGTCGGTTCACGAGCGTCAGAGTCCTCAAGGACTCAGCGAACGGCTGAGCCAAGATGGCTGTAAGCGGCAGCGTGGGCGTAGGCAGCGCGATGTCCAAGGGTGGAGACGGGGGAGCGCCAAACGAGGATGAAGTCGGCGCAAAGGAAAATGCCCGGAAGTGTCCCACTTTAGAAGGCGGAGCAGAAGGAGGTAGCGTAAGTGTTTTGCTGGCCTCGTCATAGTACTGGGGGTTCGACAACGAGAAAGTAGGATTTGTCGGGCTCGAGCCTCGTGAAGACGATAAAGCATCGACTTTAAGCTCCTGCTGCGCCTTGAGAGCCGCCTCAGCGCGCGCTCTGCGTTTGCCGCCTTCCGTTAGTAATCCCTGCTCCGCTTCGATCTCCCATGCTTCCTTCTCCTGCGATTTCGGAGGTGTAATCTTGTTGGGCACCGACGGAGTAGAAGCCGTAGTAGTCGTAGCAGCAGCAGCAGCAGCCTGAGCGCGAGCGCGTCGCTTAGCACCCTCCGACAACAGACCTTGCTCTGCCTCGACTTCCCAAGGCTCTTTGACAACCTCGGTGTTCCTTCCATTGTCCGTTGTTGATGTAGTCCCCCAACTAATCCCAGAGTCCCCTGTATTCCTCGCTGTGCGGGCCTTCTGTCTTCGCTCCGCCTCTATTTCCCAAGGTTCTTTCACTATCAATTTACCCACTGTAACCTGCAAGGTTCCCTCTGGCGGCTCTCCTGCGGTTATCTCTGTCGTAACATGCTGTTGCAGCCCTTGAAGTGCTGTGACAACTGCATCCCGGGTAACAGCAGTATCTTGCAAGTCCAATATTCGCAGGACCATGAAGATTGGGTTCGACGTGAGGTCAGGCGGGAAAGCATCGTCTCCAATTTCAGCATTGCCGAGGCGCAACTCGGTAAGCGCATGAAGCGAGCCAATATTACGAACAAGTTCTTGGGTAGCTGGGTTGCGGATCCCTAGGGGGTTGTGAGATAGATCGATCTTCGAGAGGGAGGTGGGTATATGGGAAGAGTCAATAGCCTCGGCACGAAGTTTGTTACGAGACGCGTCAAGGGTTACAAGACGCGGTAGAGGCGTGATTGCACGATTAACAGCCGGAGTGAAGAATTCGCTGGTCGAGTAAGTTGGGCCAGAGCGGCCATCGGCGAAAGGCGCGTTGAAAGGAAGTGTTGTGAGGGCATTGTGAGAAAGGTTGAGGACCGTGAGTTCTGGGAGGGAGAAAATGGCATCAGGTATACTGGTGAGAGCGTTATGAGAAAGGTCGAGGGCAGCTAGGGATGACAAATCTCCTAACGTCTCTGGTATGGACGTCAATTTGTTCTTATGCATCTATAAAACGATTAAAAGTTATAGAAAGCACATGGCGATATACATACGACATACATCGATGCTCTTCAAGGACCCAAACATGGATATTTCGGGTTGAATCTCTATGATTTCGTTGTTTCCAATCTTGAGTGTCTTCAGATCCTGCGCCTCGAACCACGCTGCCTTTTTCGAGGGAGGCGCTTCTGAGCCATAAGGAGGCTCGGTTGGTACAGATTTCAGAGGGTCGGCGGTGACACCGAGGTGAATACTGAAGAGAATAGAGGGTATACAAGGCAGATTGCGAGTCGCTAGATTCAGATGACCTTGACTGAAGTTAGGGACCATGATGAAAATGAGGTAGTATTCAATTACCTGTACTTCTGGCCCTTTCAATAGTCTCCTTCACAGACTGCCTCCCATACACGTCCTCGTCTGGCGCTGGTTCATTCGTTGGGGGTGGAGCGTCCTCCAATGATTCCACTGCAAGCCCGCTGCCTGGCGCTTTAGTCTTCTTTGCTTCAGCCCGCTTCAACGCAATAGCCTCTTTAATGCTAAGCGGCGGCGGTGGTGGAGGTGGCAATTCCTCGACCTTTGGCTTTGGAACCGGCTTTGTCGTCGACTTTGTTCGTAGCCTCGGGGTCGGGGTTGGTGTTGGACTCAAAGTGGAGGTTGTGCGAGACCTTGCTGGTGACGGGGCCACCGGTGTCCGCGCTCTGGACGGTGTCGACGGAGATTTTGTAGGCTTTGTCTGCGTACGCGACGAAGGCACTGGCACGCGAGACATCGTGATCGTATAACGAAAACTGCTGGCTGTGGCCCTTCGTCACGCCCTTGAAAACATCGGGAGTCGGGCCGGTACCCGTCTTGCTTCATGCTCTTCAACTTCCAACTTCCAAGTGCGAGGAATCCTTTTGACTCTACCGGGCGGCGCGACTAACTCAGCTTGGAGCGCCATCTGTAATATAACTCTGTTCCGATGCGCCCTTCTTCTTTCTGGTTGTTCTGATGACTTTAAGTTTTATCAGCAAATGGCGTAGAATATACTGGACCTTGAGTCTTTTTCCAGACCGCTCAGTTATCACGAGATCTTCCTGATTTTCTCATGGACGTCGACGCCTACATCTTGGTTCAATTTAGTTTCGTATCCACGTGTCTCGTCGTTGCCACTCAGACTGAGAAACTGCCTACCCGCTGTATACCAGACTCCGAGGTTCAGAGGGATTTTTGGACGACGATGCATCAACTTGCTACGCCTTCAAACAAATTCCCGATTCTGGCAGTCATCCTAGCACAGATTTAGTATGTCTACTGCTGACGACGTGAACGTTGGACATTATACTAGTATCCTACCGTTCGTCTGAACCACTCCACTGTACGTATGTGTCTCCAGCCGCCCGGATTCTGAATTGCTCTTTCGGAGAAGGTTGTGGGATTTGAATGCGGCTTACATTTCCTGAATGACCACACCCGCGAACGCGCGGGGCCAGCATAGTCGTTTATCCGAGATGCCCATCGCATTGACGAGCCCTTGCGGGTCAGTTGACTGGAGGATGATTTCGTTCCAAGTCCTCTTTCCTGGACTACGAGGAGCATTCGTTTCTAGTCCCGAACAATCTGCGTACTATATGCGCTCGCGTCATTCCTGGCGTCAAGGGGATACTTTGCGGGCACCCTTCAGGTTTCCACCGCGCAGCAATTCCGAAGAGCTCGATGGTTTCTGCGTTCGGTGGCCGACGCCTTTGTGTCGCGCGATACATTGAAAGGCGCGTGTTTTATGTGGAGCCTTGATCAATCGAGCTGCCAAGTTCCTTCTACAATTGTTCCAAGTATGCACATATAAATGAAACATTCCCTTACGGACAAGAGGCTTGCAGTCGGCTAGATTATCAGATTCGCATTATACACGGATGGAAATATGGGCCAGGATGTTTGGTAACTTCATATATTTCGTTCCCCAAGAACATCCGAAGTCAAGCCAGCTGACAAGAGAATTGAAGAGTGGAAGGATAGGCTTTCACATCGTTGACCAGTTCACGGCCATGTTGTCACAGGGTCGGATGATGGTCGTGAAGACGACGATATCTTGTTCTTAGAGATTGAGATTACAGTAAGATCTAGAGCCTTCAACTTTCCGTAACGAAAATCATGATTCCAGGTGCGCAGGCTTTCTTCCGCATCCATGCAAATATCGGCAAATACAGGTCCATAGTGCCGCGATCAAGAAACGGGTGTTGTCTTCCTCCTTCGTTCTCCTCTTCATCCACTTTCCTTCTTTTTTCTTTTTCTTCTCTTTGGTGGTTCATCTCCCGTATTCTCGAGCAGAATACTTTGACGTGACGAGGCGCAGGACGACCGCTCCCGTCGTATTGCATTCTTTACCTGCGCGCTCACTGTCTGGTACTTTGCGCGCTAGATTACCCCCTTTGTTCATCTACGAAATGGCCTTTTTTCCTATCACACAGGATACATTTGCTGGCCTAGTTGTAAGCTCATCATCTATCATTACTCTCTTCATATTTGACTCCTTTTAGGTTGTCAATATTGTCGCCATACTCGCAACGCTAGCCCTATTCTCGATTACAGTGCGCGTATTCTGGCTGGCAATACTTCGTTTGTACAAGCGCAATATAACACAAACACGAGAATATGTATTCTTCCATACGCAGCTCGGATACTACGCCGCATGCCTACTTATCGCCAACATGTTCAGCAGTGCAGCAGGACTCATGGGGCTACCGTACTTGTTCAAGAGAGGAATAACCGAAGGTGCGTGTCCGACATGTGGCTCCACCACTTCTCCACTCACACCCCCTTCTAGATGCTCTGTGCACAGCCCAGGCCATGTTTATGCAGTTTGGAAACATTGCAACTGCTTTCTTTACTGTTAGCATCGCCGTGCATACCTTCACTTCCCTTGTACTACGAAGACGCCAATCCGTAGTTATCTATTCCACCACTATCTCAGTCGGATGGATTTCCGCCGCATTCATCTGTCAGTCATATCCACTTGGCGCGAGCGCCCAATCTCACCCTATTATCAGCGGCTCTACCCTTGATCATGCCCAAGCCTAGAGGCCCCATCTATGGAGAGTACAATCTGACATGCGGTGTCCGGCCCCCGTACCCAACACATCAATTTCTGTTACATCTTCTACCGGTGCGCAGATCTCCTTGTGGCGCGCTCTCGTAACGCTGACTAGCTCGATAGATCTTCATTGCTGCATTCGTATCGGCTGTATTGTACTCACTCATCTTCCTGGTCCTCCGGGGCACTCTTGTCATCAAAGGTGGTGTTAAATTGACTCTCAATCCAAATGAACGATGGACTGGTGAAGGCGGAGAAAACTACCATCGTTTCATTGCGGGGATCGCCCGTAGCATGCTCTGGTGCGTGATTTTCCCGCTCGAAACGAACATGGCGCTTAATTCTTCTACAGGTATCCTGTCGGTAAGATGCCTATCAGTTTTGCCTACCATTCGACTGACCGTTTAAGCCTATGTCGTCTTCCTAATCCCGTACTCTATCACCAAACTGCTCATCCTTTCGGGCTTTAAGGTTCGGTTTGAGGCGCTCATATTCGCATACGTATGTTGGTTCTTATTGGGTCAGTTTCTCATTACTTTCATTCGTTTTCCTCCCCTGAATATTGACAGGTGTCGCTAACGTGCTTCTCCTGTACAACACATTCAGGATGTTGTATCCGGCATTTGACACGAAGTTTACCACACGACAAGACGTGGAAAGCTTTGGCACCGCTGAGAAATTCAAACGGGCGACATTTGGCGTCGGGCAAAGCATGGACAGTCAAGATCTTCCGCATAGGATCCCCGAATATAGGTTTTCACCGACCCCGGACTCTGAACGTAGCGACACCCCAAGCTATCCCGAAAAAACTGCAACTGTACCGAGCTTCTACAACTATCCCATTTCTCCGCCGGTGGTACTGTCATCTCCATCTACCTACAATGGCCCGCCGTCCTCCTTCAACAAACCCATCGTCTCTAATCATTTCCGCTCGGAATCTATCAACTCCACCCACTCTTACGCCATCTCCCGCCAAGACTCTTCTGATTCGTTAATCAGTCTTCCTGTTCCCCCTCGCAGAACTCGTTCTCCACCCACAGCGCGCGGTCCTGCTTTGCAAGTCCGGAACACTCCTTCGCCAATAGGATCGCTCCAGGCACCTGAACCTTCACCTCCATCGATGCGGCGTCTGCTCACGCCAACTCATCAACAATCCAGTTCGGTATCCTCTACAGATCTACTGAATGATATCAGTGACTGGGTGGCGAAGCAGCGTCCTGATGGCTCAATGCCTCGGGGAATCAAGAACCGTCCGATGTTGAGCGCCGTGAAGCCCGCATTCCCAAGTACTGCTGCCCTGAATACACGACCGCGCGTTGGTACACCGAATGGCAGTCCATTGTCTTACCGGAACCAGAGTCCTCCAGCGAGCGCAAGCAGTTACGCCAGCAGCCGTACGGGAACTGCGGTAGACTATGTACCAACGAATTCATCAGCGGTGCCTTTGATGGGACCTCCACCTATTGGTCGCTATCATCACAAAACACCTCAGGCAGGTCGGAGTGGGTCCTTCTGAGGGTAGATCCCTCATTTCGAAGCGCAGGGCGCTGTAAACATTGTACGCTACTTAATCTGCCTAGTGCAACGACTAGTATAATTACTTACACGTCGACTTACATTCACTCCGTACATATGTATTAGTAGGATTCCTTGTTGAACTCGAGACTGCGCGCTAGGACGCAGTCGCGGAATTAGTACCGAAATCGGACTATATAGTAGTATTAGGGCAGATGGTGAATAACCAGTCGTGCTGGTTACTTAAAGCGTTCAAGTAAGGGCTGGCTGATTGATTGGAGCCAACAATGAGTTCGCCTTGTGCAAAGATCGTATAGATGCTCTTCCTAACTGAGAACAAAATGCAGTTCGAAATCCTTCAGTGTATAATTTCTAGCTTAAGCGTTCGACTATCAGATCACCGGACGCGTCACCTCAAATGCTTATTGAGTATCTTGCGGGAGTCGACGAAGCACACACAGCAAGGCAGGTATGGTCATAGCCTCACGGGAGAAACAGATCCCTCGAGACCACTACAATACGACCATCGACATACTATCCCTGCTTGATACGCTTGTGCTTTCCCTGCGGTTTGAGCATCTTCACCTCTTCGATGCCTCGGTACTCCTCCGCGTCATCCGGTCTACTTCGTTTGCTCCGCCGGCCCCCAGCTTTCTTCCCCAACGTGATCTCCCTCAACTCGTTCGCAGCCAATCTCCCAGCTTCATCCACAGTCCCCCGGAATACCGCTAGTTCGTCTTTATCCAGCGGCCATTCCGTTAATTTTTTCGAGAGAGCTGCCTCCAAGCGCTGAAGAAGCTCCACGTCGTACTGGGTCACGATGAGGATGGCCTTGCCGGAACGCCCTGCGCGCGCTGTCCTGCCCACTCTGTGGATGTAATCCTTGGAATGTGTGGGCATGTCATAGTTGATCACAAGGTCCACATGTGGGATGTCAAGACCACTATTGACACGCTGTTAGCCAATAATTGAGGCAAAATGAAGGGTACATACCGGCTGGCCACATCAGTAGCGACTAGAATGGTTCTTTCGCGGCTTCGAAATTTCGCGAGAGCGCCGCTTCGCTGGCTTTGACTGAGATCACCGTGGAGAGGAACGACAGAGAATCCTAGTAGCCGCAATATTATGGACAGGCTAAGAGAGAGCGTTAGAAATCTGCGACGGATGAAGGAAAGTAAGTATTACCGTTGAGCATTATGTATAGTCCGAACGAATATAATCATCGAATTTTGAACTAGAGACTTGACGAGAGAAACTAGAACTACCTCCTTGTAGAGGAGGGGATGGAAAACATAGTATTGCAGTAAGGAGTCCACGGTATGTGTTCTGTGCACTGGTGAGTAAAAAGCGCATGCGAGCGTGTGTCATACCGTACGCTGAAGATGTCTCGACGCGAACTGGGTCGGTCAAGCTCGCTCTTTGTAATTTGGAGACTTTTGATGTCATTGTCGCGGAGAACAGATACGTCGTGCGCTCGGTAGGAATGGCCTTGAGAAGCTCGTCTATGTGGGTGCCAAAATCCAAGTCTAACAGACGGTCAGCTTCGTCCAGAACCTAAGCACGTTAGAACTCTATGCAATGCGATATATCAGACTCACAAAATATTTTATAGTCCGAAGATTAAATCCCTTGGTCGATTTGAGGTGGTCTAAGAGTCGTCCTGGAGTAGCCACGATGATGTGAGGCTTCTTCGCCAACGCTACGGCTTGCGCTACTCTATCAATGTCTCCACCGACGATAACAGCGCATCGGACACCGATGGCGGCGCCAAGTGCTTCAAACTGAGCGGATATTTGATACGCTAGTTCATGGGTCGGGGCGAGGATGCAGGCAGAAAGGCCTTGAGGAGAGTTCCAGAGCTTTTCCAGGATGGGAATGGCGAATGCTGCAGTTTTTCCAGAGCCTGTGGGGGCAAGACCGATGATGTCTTTGCCCTCCAAAGCGGGAGGTATACATTGCTTTTGAATGGGCGTTGGTGTCGAGTAACCGAGTTCTTTGAGAGCGTCGAGGATAGGATTACTGAGACCAAGGTCGGAGAACCCGAGCGCGTCTTCTGACATTTGTGACCGTAGAAAGTTGAGTGATCATTTCAGTCGGCGATCTCACGTCAGGTTGGTTATGAACGGCCATGCAATCTCACTGGGCCAAGTACTGGAATCGGACTGGCACTATTCTGCGGCAGGGAATATACGATGGTGAGTAACCAGAGTTGAGCAAGAGACTCAAAAGTCGCTTATACAAGTCAAAGTGGTGCATATGACGGGATCGGAGGCGCCGTCGCGTGCGGCACGAACGATATTCAGCTTCAATGACCTCGACAGCATCCACGAGTTCAAGACCGGCTGTGACGCGGACATTGGCGGCACATCCACCGTCCACTTTGACCTCGACGAGACCCCCGCGCACAACGAGAGCATCGGCAAGCCAGCGACCGGCCGGTTCTGGGGCGAGATGAGCCTGCGTGTCCAGCCGGGCAGGGAGGGCAAAGTGCGCGGCGGATACGCTGCCATCCAAAGCAGGGTATGTACGTCTTTACACGCATTTCTCAGTGTGTGTATAAAATCCATGTCGTAGCGGCGTCCATCGCTTTTCGGAGAACAGATGGAGGATATCGAACACCACGACTATCTCGCCCTCCGAGTACGCGCCGGCGGTGAGCCCGCGACGCGCGAGGCGTACTTTGTAAATATCCGAACCGAAGGCTTGGTGCAGGCTGACATCTGGCAACACCGTATATTCTTCCGTCGTAGTGACGGTGGCTGGGAAGACGTTTATGTTAGTCTGTATTGCATTCCCTCTTTACGTTTGTCACTCATGTTGTTACAGATTCCCTTTGCCAACTTTGTACGGACAAATCACGGACAGATTGCTGAGAGCAAAGATACCATGGGAAGGTCAAAGCTTCGGAGCGTCAACATCTCACTGCTGGGCGGTCATAGTAATGTCTCTGGAAAGTATGAGTTGGGCATCGACTCTATTCGTCTTGTCAACGAAGAAGACATTGACCGGTCAGGTAAGTGCTTTGTCTTGCTGACTCAACGCAACTGAGTACCTTCTAGTCACCAAGGCCGTTCAAGACAAGGCATCTAGCGTCGAATGGGAAGATTTGCGACCAAATCGCCAATAAAACGCGCTACCATAGACTTTGTATTTCTAATCTCCTGAATGAAAAGAAAGAAAGAGCGTTTGGATGAAGCGAAATATAGACAAGGGAAAGTCGTAATCATGATATTCTAAAGGATATAAAGGGGGACACCACCGCTTTTGAGGGAGACGGGAAGACAGGAGGTTGCAGAATCCAAAGAGACGAGATAGCATATCCAAGAAAGAAGCACAGGGACATATGAAGATGAGATGCGATGAATGGTAGTAAGAATACAGCTAGAGAACAACACAACCGCCACAGCAGCCAGATGTTCCCTCGTCCGGCTCCTTTCCAGCGTACTGACCAGGTGCAGCGCCGCCCGAGCCAGCCATCATCGGCCTTCCAGTTTGTTGTTCCTAAAAGATATAAATAAGGCGAGAACCAAGTACCAATGGACACAAACCTTGTTGTACTTCCGGATTTCACGGACGAGGTTACTGAAAGCCTCATCAACGTTGATTCTCTGCTTTGCTGATGTTTCAATGAATTTGCATCCAAAGTGTTTAGCCAGATCCCGGCCCTCTAAAGATGAGTTACTATGGACCCAATTAAAAGACAGCGGAGAGCAACACACCATTCATGCCGACCTGTCGCTCATATTCCAAATCACATTTGTTGGCCACGACAATAACGGGAAAGGTATCCTGGTCCTTGACGCGAAGAATTTGCTGGTGGAAAGTGCTTATTTCTTCAAACGAATTCCGCGATGTAATGGAATAAACCAAGAGGAAACCTTCGCCTGTGCGCATGTACTGCTCCCGCATGGCCCTGGAAGAGATATCAGGATCAATAGGTTACGTGATGGAACGAGCCTAGTGAGCATAACATGCTCGCTGTTGAAATGGGGAAATGCTGTAAAGATAACGCACCCGTATTCTTCCTGACCAGCGGTATCGAGCACGTCCAGAAGCGCGACCTCATCGTCAATCACACACTGCTTCCGGTAAGAGTCTACAAGCAGTCGTTACCGACCCTGAAATGAAAATATAGGCTGTAGTGGCGACATGCCTTCGATTGTGGGGTCATACTCGTCCACGAAATGACTCTGAATGAACTGGATAGTCAATGCAGACTTTCCGACACCTGGCGGGAAGCGTTGATATGCCTGAAAATAGAGAAATGTACAGGAAACGCACCACCACCACCGACAACGACAAGCTTGTATTCCCGCAAGAATTGAGCCTAGCCAACGGCTTAGTCAACGCTCATAGGCTGTTCAGAGAGTTATACGCACTCTGGCTGCCATTTCGAACTGAAAAACGAGCTGACTGGGAGAGGATTGACGAAGAGTTGGCCGCGACTTTTAAGGAGTGGTGGGTCTTGTGAAGCGAGCCTGCCTAAAGAGGTCCGCACAAACACGACCAAACAGGTCGACTTGATACAAATGCCCTTTGGTCTCACTTGCCATCATGATATTGATTGATGCAGATGTAGATTCTGAAAGAATGCATGGCGTGTATAGCCTGTTCATTCTCAAGCTGTCGCATTCACCCGTTCATTCTCAGGCTGTCGTATACGCCCGTACTCATCAAAAGAGCAACAACAGCAGCTTTCTTCCTGCAGATTTGTTGTAGATTTGGGGTTGGATTCTGCGCTGTCAGAAATCCCCTATACTCAGAGTCAATCAGAATCAATAAATGATCACGTTGCACATTTTGCAACTGTGGCGTCGATTAAATTTGGCACTCGCAACGAGCGGGCCCAATGAAATTTCAAGGACACTGTGCATCTATTTCAGTTCATGCAAAGGATGAGCGCCTACGCCTGATCGACTAGCGCTTGCGAGAACAGGAGCAAATTCTGATCCTTCTCTCTCGATCAGCGGCGTGGCGTTTCGCGTAATGTTTGACCCACAGAACAGTGCGGGAGCACTCACGCGCACGACGCGACTCAGTCATCGTATTTTCCTGATCGACCACGTTTTGTGGCACTGCGGTGCATTTTCTCCTTCATGCGCCGCTCTTTCGCGGCCTTTTCGTGCGCCACGACGCGTCGCTTTGTGTCTTCCGAGGTCTCGTTTCTAACCGAGTCAGAAGCAGCTGTTAGGATGAGGCTATGCAGCTGTTCAAGGCGGTTATCATATGACGCGGTCGCGAAGAACATAAACCCCTACTTTCTGTAAGCAGTCATCAACATTCTGAGATTGAGAGCGGTATACAGTCGATGTTATCATGAGTGATTTAGAGGAGGAAACATAGAATGGCTGGTAACAGGTCAGGTTAGGTGACCTTGCAAAGGAATGAAATGGCTCACCGACTTCTTCAGTGTTGGTTTGGCCCAAGGTGGTATCCAATCCGCGTCAAGCTCACAGCGAAGAGTGGCTTTTGTGTTCACTTTATTCACATTCTGTTGGGTGCGCGTATGTCAGAAATTCCGTGTACAACAGTTGCAAGGAGCGCACACCTGACCACCTGGTCCTGAACTCCTCGAAAACGACATATCGACCAATACCTTTGGGATCGTCTTGTTTCTGAAGGATGCTATCCAAGAACGCGCCTCTGTATTATTCTGTGGCGTGGCCAACACTTCTAGTTCGGGTGGTATGGGGAGGAGCTTCGCGCCCGAGTGCGCCTTGCGAATACAGATACGAAGAGCAGTAACAGGGATATACCGTGGGGCAAACATTTCCCCGAAAGGCGGTCAGAGCATCCAAGCCCTCGTCGCAGCTGACAGGGTCAGGTTCAGCGTGCAGTCTGTCGCTCACTGACGCGCCGTCACGTTAAAGAGGATGAGAGGAGGAAGAGAAGGTTCGGCAGTCGGCCCGGTGCCCGAAAGCCATAGCTCCTTGCCTGGCACCCCACAAGGACTCCTTGTGAACTCATGTATACAATGTACTGCTACTTCTAACAGTCAATACTTTGATCTCACGTCAAGATCTGGTGAAGGAGAAGTCAAGATACGAAATGGAAGATTATGAACATTCTACTGTCTAGCAATCTACTAGGACTATGTAGGATGTCCTTTCCTTTTGAGCATCTCTCTCGCAGTCTCCTCTACGTCCGCCGAAGTGTCTGGAAGCCAGAACGCCTGTAGAATCGGACGATCAGCCTTTAAAGCGACCATTATCAAGAGTTTACTTACTAGCTCTGCACCAGCGGAGCACACCATGGCGAAGCGAGGATTGAACTTGACGCAACGCGATGGTCCTGGATGCCCATCTAGCGAAGCTATCGGTCGCAAAGCTGGTGGACGCCCTCGGTTGTCAGTGGGCGGTGGTAGCTTCGTTAGATCCCATATATGGATCTTTCCATCGAGACTACCACTGACAACGTACTTGCTATCTGGTGTCCAGCTAACCTCCTCCCCACTGCAGCCTTTAGTCGGTTCGATGCTAGGCTGAGTTGTCGTTGACCGTCGCTCTAGACCGACATGTCCTTGTAGCTTTGCGAGGAGATATCCCTCGAAAGCGTCTAGGATATAGTGCGCATCGCCAGAACAGCCGACGAGGAGGTACTTTCCATTTGTTGAAAAGGACATGGACGTCATAAAGATTGGACGTGGAGGATAGGATACAAGTTTGAGTGTCTCATCTTCAAGTGCGATGGTAAGGAAGGGTGCTTTATCGTAATTTGCCATATCGTATAGCAATATACGAGAATACTGGTTGACACCAACTGCGAATACCAAGCCTGAATAGTCGTACGCGATAATGGGTGCGGCGGGGAGCGCTAGCAAGCCGCGACAGGATGGACCACGCAAATCCCAGAGACGAACGGTCTTGTCTAGAGAGCCAGACATGAAGCCATCATCAACGGGAGACATTTCGAGGGAAATAACCCGAGCCTTGTGGCCTTTGAAATATTGAAGGTATTTGTTGTCGTGAAGAGAATGATATCGGATCGTGTCGTCCTCTTTTGTGGACGCGTGTATAATCGCGGTATTTTTGTGCGTGAAACGAGGGATATCGACGCCGTACTTTTTGGAGAACAGTGTCTTTAATGGTCTACACGAACTGAGAACGAATCTGGTAATGAATATGGTGGCGCTTACTTGCCGGATTTGCAGTTGTACAATCGAAACGTCTCATCTTCAGCGGCAGTGATGACTTGGTCACCTCTGTCGTCAAAGCTTATCCCAGTTATATGGCGGGGACCTTGTGGTGGTGGTCGAGGCTGGAAACCGGCGACGGGTGCTGGGACCGCGTCGACGGCGCCTTTATATATACGGGCTGGTTTAAGCTTGGCCTATACGGCGTAAGACTTTTGAATCAAGCAAAGACTTATTTCCAGTTTCACCATGAGATTATTTGATAGAGTTAGCGTGGCCTGTGGGGTATTGCTTGTGCTCGCTGTCGGTGCCATGGTGGAGGGAAGGACGATCGGAGTTTAAAATCCTATTTTGTCTCTGCTCATCATGGCCGACAGCGAGGAAGCTGCAAAATTATGGAAAGTCAACCGCACAATACACGAGCTCGTCAAGGATAGAGTCAGTCAGAAATGGTAGTGACGACGGCGATCACTGACACGGGAATAACAGGGCTTCCAGGTGTCCAACGATGAGCTGCTAATGGATCTCAATCAGTTCCGAGAAACATATGCGTCTCAAACAGGCTCTATCGAGTGTGTAACGTCCTTTGCACGCTGTATTCCATGCCTAGTGACCCAGCATGTAGTCGGGGTCAACTCAACTTTTTCACAAACTCGGTTACAAATCCCACAGACCAGATATTCGTCTACTTTTCCGATGAAAAGAGCGTTGGTGTCAAGACAATGCGCAAGTGAGTACCCCAGTCCTGTTAACAGATCTACAGTTATAGCGACGTCAACAGGCTTCTCACCATTCTTGACGAAAAAGCAATACAGCGCGGAATAATCGTCTTTCCCGGAAACATGACTCCCTCTGCGCGGAAAGTGAGTCTCCATACTCTAGCCCATTGCTTCCTTCTGATCTGTATGTAGGTTATCGTGCAAACCGCATCGCAGTACCGATTGGAGGAATTTTCAGAGTCGGACTTGCTTGTCAACATAGTTCACCACACACTCGTGCCACGGCATGATGTACTGACAACTGAACAAAAGAAAATCCTCCTGGAGAAATAGTAAGTGGTATGCCTATCGTGTTGGACAACTGACTTACTCATTCCAGTCGTCTCAAAGAGACACAGCTCCCTCGTATCCAACTGGCAGACCCAGTCGCGCGATACTACGGCCTACGTAGGGGACAGGTGGTCAAAATAACGCGCCCTAGTGAGACAAGTGGGCGATACGCGAGTTATCGCATTTGTTTCTAGATGTATTGTGTAAGAGCCGTCCCAATCTCAACAGAACTGCACTCAATCATTTCATCTAGATTTCGTGTCTCATCTGTCGTCTGCCATAATCCTTGTATCTTAACTGCATTATATCCATCACGTTCACCTGAATCTTTTGTGCTCCAAGTGTCATTTACGACAAGACAGGACGGGGACTGCGGCGTCCATTGCGAAATGCTCTGTCTGTGAGCATACATTGTTCAATTATGTGGCGACGTGATTGATACTCCCTGTTGACTCTTCATAGGCCTCTTAAGATGTTCTATCAGGCCAGCGACCATTCTTCCTGTCGCAAAATATCGTTCTGAATGTTCCACCGACAGCGAGCGCATACCGCTGATGTAAAAGAGAAAGTCTGCACCCTTTGCTAGTAATATTAAACCAAGATGAAGTTCACAGTCTCTGCTCTCATTGCTACCATGTTCTTCTCCACCTCGGGCGCGGCACTTCTAGAAGCCCGTCGTCCATACTGCGCATTTGCTGGCGATGGCGCAGCAACCTGTCAGGCGTATTGCGAAACCGGTGGTTATACTCTAGGTGACTGCTGTAAGTCCTCATTGGCGTTCCGTTTGAATGTAGCTCCGAGTCTTACATCATATCAGCGGACGGCAACACCTGCTACTGTTACTGAAGTGAGTTTCTGCTCAGGCATTTGTGAGTGAACCCGAACTATTGTGACTTACGATCTGAAATTTTTGGAGCCCGTTCGTAGATGAACTTCGCGTGTTGCAATCTCCTGGAATACTCTCAATCCAGAAAAGGATTCGGCGATCCAGCGTGCTAATACCACGCTAAGTTCTACTCTCAAAGACACATGAATGGAAGAGTTCAGATAATTGCTCCTGTCGTGCTTGCTGGCTGAATCCTTTCTCGCATGCTCCCGAGGGTTCTTCGTCACTCAGGCAGCGATTCGCTACACGTCCGAATGACACGAATTTTCGAATTAGCTCACCGCCGTCTCCAGGTCGGTGTCATGAAATGAGACTCAGTCCTTGGCTGTTTGATCAAATGCTGTAGATTTATGTCCATGGCTCGGGGATTCGCCGAAAGGTTGATTACCTTGCCTCGTGGTGAGCGGAAGATAGCAACAGCCTGTAAGCTGTTCAGCAATGGCTTCAAAGCGGTAGACTCGGAGCCATTGCATCATCAGGATATCTTCAAGGCCGACATCCTCGAGGATCAATGGATTGCGGAACGAGTTCTAGGTTGGGAACGCCACACAACGCCACTGATTGTAAAGGGGCGCATATTTGTTCTTCGAAGGTACCTCTTCGAGATTATTCTGCCGCTATTCGGAGAGAGTCGCCTGTGCGCGTCCTGAGACTCGCCCCCGACATTTCGGAAATAGGAACATCTGGTTAGAGTGCGTCTTTCTCTAATTTTTTCGCGGCAGGGCCTCATGAAATTTGAATCTTTGCCGTTCTTTGGTGCGCGTCAGAGTGCCGTCATAGGCTATTCAATCTCAAGTATGACGTGCCAACTACTAAACTTTGTTAATCTGGCATGGTGGCACCCAGCCAAATTGATGCACATATCATGTCTCTGTTCATTGGCGATGCAACGCTTCTGGCCCAGGCCTGGCTGGCTGTATTTCGACTGGCCAGACGATTGACAGAACTCTATCTGTCTACGATTGGAAGAAGACCGTTCGGAAACGGATAATTTTTGTCCGTTTTGTCCGCCCGGGTGTCTTGATCGGTAAGGCGAATGTTGAAGGTAAGGAGCTTTTGGATTACTTTGGCCAGCATCTCAATCAGTAAAAACAGGTGGGCTTGTGCGGAGACGCTTGCTATAAAATGGGAACCGCTCGACGCTTTGTTGGACAGCAACATTTCTTATCATGCCCTTCCCTCACCAAAGACAGTTCGTACTTCCGGATCTGCTCTCAGCGTGTCCGCTGAAGGGCGCTATGAACCCCCACTATCAAAAAGCAGCAGGCGAATCGTCGGCGTGGATCAACTCGTACAACATTTTCTCGCCTAAGAAACGAGCGTTCTTCGAGCGAGGGTACAACGAGCTTCTTGTCGCGCACACTTACCCATATGCCGACTACGAGCAATTTCGGACCTGCTGTGATTTCGTGAGTCAACGCGTCGGGTTTTCGGTCCCCCGATAGATGCTCATGATCCTCCGCCAAGGTCAACCTTCTGTTTGTAGTAGACGAAGTCAGCGACGATCAGAATGGCCTGGACGCACGCGCCACTGGCGAGATTTTTCTGAGCGCCATGGCCGATGAACAGTTTGATGATGGGTCAAAGTTGTGCGGAATAACGCACGAGTAGGTCTCGCTTCTACTTATCTCGTTTTCATGCTGACAAGTTCGTCTTGTTTAGTTTCCGCCGACGGTACATGCGCCTGGCAGGTCCCAATACGGCCCGGCGTTTCCTAGTACATTGCAGAGACTACATCGATGCCGTATCTCGGGAAGCTGAGCTGCGCGAATCAGGCGACGTTCTGGATGTCGCATCTTTCACCGATCTACGTCGAGAAAACAGCGCTATTCGGTTATGCTTTGCGCTCTTCGAATACACTTTGGGCATTGACTTGCCACAATGTGTCTTTGAGGATCCTGTCTTTGAAAGCGTCTACTGGGCTGCAGCGGACCTTGTTTGCTGGGCAAATGTGGGGGTTTCAGTTCCGGGTCTGCCGTGTGCTGCTGTTGACTTGAATCTTCTTTTAGGACGTGTATTCGTATAACATGGAGCAGCAGAAGGGCCATACGGGGAACAACATCGTGACTGTACTCATGAGGTCCAAAGGATTCAGCCTTCAATCTGCGGCAGACTACGTCGGCGTCTATTTCACCGAGCTGATGAATCGCTTCATGGAGCACAGGAAGATTTTACCGTTATGGGGAGGGAGCCTCGATGCTGATGTTAATTCATACTGTTAGTGGCATTCAATTTCCGAACCTTTTTACTCTCGTCTTACTCCGTTGGCGCTACAGGCGAGGCACTCGGGCATTGGGTTCGAGGGAACCTTGAGTAAGTTGCTCCACCGTATTCCTTTTCGTTCATTGATCATTTCTGTTCCAGTTGGAGTTTTGAGACTCAGCGTTATTTCGGGGCGGAACACCTCACAATAAGAAAGACGCGGCTCGTTATACTGTACCCCCCGTCAAGCTGAGGATTCAGATACATGATTGCAGAAGTAAGAAGTATTAGCGATTGGAACGCAGGTCGTAGCCACATTGTATATTTACGAGTTGGGTTGTGAAGCTTATTTGGATATCATGCGCACCACATTTACCGAAATTAAACTATCCAAGATATCAATCTCGGAGCGCAGAAAAGAACGAGAAGTTGCCTCTAACTGGTTGTACAAAGTAAGTAGATGTAGTTTACAGATATAAGAAGAACTGAATTGATCCGCCCGACAATTATACATACAACCAACGACCCAGGCCTTCAGCCCAACGGGAAAGGCCGTCCACCTCTTTCATCTCA
Organism: Hymenopellis raphanipes; assembly: GCA_003314085.1. Classification (NCBI taxonomy): domain Eukaryota; kingdom Fungi; phylum Basidiomycota; class Agaricomycetes; order Agaricales; family Physalacriaceae; genus Hymenopellis; species Hymenopellis raphanipes. Next base: position 40,450 of record QLPD01000353.1, read on the forward strand.
AACGTGGGACGCAAATCGGTTACGTCTTTGGTTTCCGGGGAGGGACTCTGCGGTGGCGTAACTTGACCAGGCACCGCGACTGGTGAGGACATTTTCGTTCGGTGTTCTGCGTAAGGCGACAATATACCGAGACCGCTTCCTCCGACTGAGGTGAGATAGGGATCAAACTTGTTGTCGACGATGTCGTTCAAGAGCTCCTTCAAAAGTTCGTCCTTGAAATCTGCAAGTAGCCAACTTAATAAATTGGAATGGATGACCGGACACTCAAACTTACCGTCTGGGATGAGCGTCACAGCGCATCCTCCTCCTCCGGCACCAGTTAATTTTGTGCTTAACCCATATGGCGCAGCAAGAGTAGTCTCCCGAATAGTCTCCAACACCGGATGCGATACACCTAGAGAAACGAGGTGCTGGTGATTTTCTTGGATGAGAGCCTGGAACGCATTGAATGAAGATCGGACAATTGAAAACGGATCACGTACAGATATCACTGAGAGCAGATCTTCACGGTTCATCTCCGGGTCAGCTAAAGCACGACGTGCCTCATCGCTAATGCTTTGTATGGCGGTCAAGAGGCCGGCGACAACTTCCGGTTCCTGCGCACATTTTAGACCGAAACCAAGCAGAAAGCTTAAAACCTTACATCGATTTTCTTCTGGCCAACACCGGCGACCAATTTCTTCGTATCTCGAGGTACTTTTGAATTGGTCAGTAGGAAGCGGAATGATTTGAACCTGCAGAGAATAAGCCAGAACCAAGCTTCGGACAGCATCAGCATTCATACCCAGAGATAACCTCCATTCCACTCTTCCGCTCAAATCCAGGCCTTGTGTACGCCAGAGCACCGCCATAAACGGCAACACTGTTATCAACGCCGCTAGGATTGCCGTGCAGGATCTTTTCAGCGACGAATGCCCATCTATTGACTTCATCCGCGACAGCAGCGGGGATAGCGCGTCGACCTTGGTGAGAAATATGAATGTGCTCTTCGGTAGTCGGCTTAGGTGGACCGGGGAGGCTGATACGCTTGTGTATTAGGAGAAGCGCAGTCGCCGCACAAACAGAGAATGACGCAGAAGAGCCGAGACCGGCGCCAATTGGTAAGGTAGAACGAGCCGTGAAGTTGAGTGCAGGTCTGGAGAGCGACCGCAAAATAAGCAACCTACAGAGAGGCGTAAACAGCGTCGGCTCACCTCACAGCGCCTCGTGTCAAGACGAGATACATGTAGATAAATGCTATGCTAGCTGCACGAGCATGTGACTGAGCCTCCGTTAGGTCCTTCAAAGGACCCTCATTAATGGCATCAATCAATGCAAAGTCTAATTGCTCTGGATGCTCCTCGTCTATAGCAACAGGTCGTACAGCGTGCCAAGGAAGATCAGTGATTTGCCATTCTTGGTAAAAGTTGTCGATATCTGCAAAATGCGCGGATATCTTTCTGTCATTGCGGGCACTTGTGAGGCCATAACAACGTAGATCCACCGAGGCCGCTATCGCGGTCTATATTTTTCCAAGTCAGCAAAATGTATTCTCATTCAACGAAACACTTGCCACTCCGTGCACTACGGCATGTTCACCAAACAGGATGACTTTGCCTGGGGCACTGACAAACCATTCAGATTCAGCGGAGCCATTCAGCGCAAGTTTGCCTAGCGCCGAGCTGATGACATCGTCCGCCACTTTACGAGCTCTAATGTATTTATTCTGTACCAAGTCCAATTCAATGGCTCCAGCGTCAATTAAAGCATGCTCTAGGTCGTCGAGCAAGTCCGAGGAATCTTCGATACCGACACAGAGGCGTATCAGGTCTTCGGGCAAGCCACGAGCGGCACGCACTGCAGGATCGATAGACGCGTGTCTGAAAAGGGTTAACTGCTACGAAGAGCCTATGACGACGAATACACCCACGACATGACACAGGGCATGCTAATTAGACTGTTCACACAGCCAAAGCTGACGCTAATGCCCCACAGTCTTGTAGCAGCCACAATCTTCTCGCTCATTTCCTTGTCACCTGTTTCGAAACTGAGGACAGCACCGTTACCGTCGGCGATTCTTTGGTGTATATCTCTTCCCGGATGGTCAGGAAGGCCAGGATAGTGGACAAGGAAACCCAGGGAGTGAAGGTAGGTGGCTACGAGTCCGGCGCTCGCCTGTTGACGATCCATACGAACTGCAAGAGTCTTGACGCCACGAAGGAGAAGGAAAGAATCGATCGGAGTGAGCGCGTTTCCGACCGAGTTGATGATGAACGCTATTTGCTGTTGCAGCTTTTGAGCTGACAAAACGAAACCTTGAGACACGGACATACCTTGGCAATGTCGTCTCTATTGCAGGTTATAACTCCCGCCATGAGATCGTGGTGGCCGCTAAGATATTTGGTAGCACTGTCGTAAACGATATCTGAACCGTGTTCTAGCGGGCGTTGGAGGTAAGGGCTCATCATGGTGTTATCCGCGACAATGATGGCGTCGGGAGCACGTTCTTTGACCTCCTTGCTTATGGTAGCCAAGTCGGCGATCTTCAGTAGAGGATTTGTGGGGGATTCAAGGAGAACCATCGCAGTTTTGCCGGGCTTGATGTATGGATACAGCGTGGTGGCATCGGTAGTATCGACATGGTGTACAACAACACCCATATGAGTCTTCACATAGGTCAACAGACGATTCGTGCCACCGTAAAGATCGTCGCCAGCTATAATTTCATCTCCCGGCTTGAGCAGGCGCAAAATGACATCTAGCGCGGCCATTCCTGAAGACACGGTGAAAGCATGGCCAGCCGAGGATATTTTAGCTATATGGTGCTCTGTAATAATTGGATTAGAAAACGATTCGCTGGCGAACGGCCAGACCGACCAAGGTGACTCCGCGTGGGGTTTCCGCTCCGACTATAGTCATATTCGCCGCCGACACCCTTGAAGGTGGCAGTCTGGTAGATGGGCACAGAGCTGCTACCGTACTGGTCCTTTTGACTGGGGTTTTCGACTGTAGCACAGAGGGTGGAGAAACGGTAGGGCTTCCTAGTGCGCAGTGGAGATTCAGGCTCCGGAGTGGGCAGGTCGTGTATCACTTTGGGGTCGATGGAAGGAGCCATTTCGCGCGATGTCGGGCAAATGAGCGGGCTAAACGAGCATCAAGGTGGGGCGAAACAGAAAGGCAAGTAAATAGATGCATTGCGATGGCGTGCTCGCTCTCGCCCGTCTCCGGCGTGCCCCCGGTTCGGACATTCGGACCCACTCCTGGAAACATACAACACTTCATATTCAACTTTGTAATCCAAATGCCATCTAGAGAGCGCTGTATGAATGCGTTCTCTCGCCGGAAACAGTAATCTTACCGTTTAACTATAGATTCTGTGCGCCAGGTAAACGCCAATCAAGGCGGCCTTGATCCAGAGGTCGTTGCAGCGCGACAGCGTAGGCATTTAGATCAGTTGGAGGTGTGTTTTCTGCGTTCCAGGAGAATCCATTCATAATCCCTTCCTTCCAGCGGTCAAATCATGCAGACACCAGCATCGTAGCTGCCGACGACGAGGATGGTGACGGAAAATATGGCAAGAAGAGTCGCGCCAGACAACTCATTTCGGACAAAAGAAATGTCAAGCTGCTTGGCTCGTCCCCAGCCGCGACGAAGAAAAAGTCGACGATGAACGTCCGAACTGCACTTTTATACCCCAAGAATCTTGCTACTTTGATTGAGGAATCCGTAAGACTCGAGTCGTTATACAACAGCGGGGCTAACCATATCATAGGGAATAAAAGACCTCCCGCCAACTGTGCCAACCTACTTGACGGCAGCTTGTCCACCCTCAAAATACCCACCGCGTACATTATGCTCGGTTTGCGGATACTGGGGTCATTACAAGTGTCAGAAATGCGGACTATCTTACTGTGACATGAACTGCGAATCGATTCACAACGAGACGCGATGCGAGAAGCGTGTCATTTAATGTGTCTTCAGACGCTTGTACTACGCACACTCACGGCAGAGACAAAAATATCAAACGTCACGCGCGACTACTCTCCACTCTACGTCCATGATGGCTGGCATTGTCTCTACCATCGACTTTCAGCCTTTTCTTTCTGGCAACGCGACCGAGAAACAAGCGACAGCTGATGCCATCATACGTTCCCTCCAGACTACCGGATTCGTTGTTCTCGTTAATCATGGCATTGCGGAAGCGAAAGTGGCGGGCATGTTTCATTGGGTACGCATCGTCGCGCCTCCGTAACAGATCTTTCCGAATCTCAGCATTACAGTCAAAAGAATTCTTCTCGAAACCGCTGGAGATAAAGAATCTGGCCCCTCATCCCGCATCAGGAGCTCACCATCGAGGTTCGCTTTCCGCTGACGTGTAACTCGCTGTAACACGTATATCCTTCAGGATTCTCCACGGTTGGTCAGGAAAAGATTATCCAAAACAACCACGATGGGGTTCGGAATCAAAAGACCCTACCATCTATCAAGGAGAGCTTTGAATGTGGATCAGAGGATAATCTTGCCATGCCCAACATCTGGCTCCCAGACTCAGTCCTTCCCGGCTTTAAGGAAGCATGCTTAGATTTTTGCAATGTCAGTTAAATCGCACGCGAATACTTCTAGCGTTCCCAGAGACTGACCTCGATCGAAAGGTGTGCCACACAGCGGAACTCAAGATCCTTGAAGCAATCGCTTGTGGACTCGGATTAACCCAGACACACTTCGCCGAGTACTTTACCGGGGCCGATAATCAGCTTCGGATTTCTCATTACCCCAGGTTACAGCAAAGCTATCGTCCTTACAGATAATAGCCACTGATGCACTCGTTCTAGCGTCCCAACGCGTGACCTCGACGAAGAGAAAGTAGCCCGCATCTCTGCTCACTCCGATTATGGCGGCATAACGCTGCTTTTCCAAGACGACATCGGAGGTCTTGAAGTTGAAGATCCTGCCCGGGCAGGCGTATTTCGGGTAAGGCCATCGTGATTGCTCGATCTGCGCCATGAATCGCCTCATACTTCTCTGCTAGCCAATTCCGCCTGTACGCGGAAGCGTGGTGGTGAATGTTGGCGACTTGTTGATGCGCTGTACGTGATCTCCTGTATGGAGCTGGGACAGGACTAATGATTCTCATAGGGACGAATGACTTTCTTCGAAGCACGGTCCATCGTGTTATGGCACCTTTTGACCGAGAGGGTCTCTCTGAGATGACACCAGCGCGATATTCTATTCCATACGTGAGTATAGATCATTTCTGTGAGAGTGTCCACTCAGAGTCAAAATCTCGATAGTTTTGTGCACCGGTTAGTATCCATAACGCTAGTGTTAATATTTTATGTTGAGAGCTTCTTCAGGCCTCAGATACTCTCATAAGCCCTCTGCCCGGAACCTGGTCGGACGAGAAACCGAAGAAATATAAGCCGGTGAAGGTAAACAAGAGCTTTGCCATCTTGATCGTCGTTTTGACTTGAACATGCAGGCTGGAGAATACTTTGTAGCACGTCTTGAAGAAACATACTGAAATGATTGCTAACATGTATTTATTACCTTTCTTGAGTTGTCGTAAGAGATGGAGTTTGTATCTTTCCATTCTTCTCGCGCGCTTTTGGGCTGCATGATCAATCAGAACCGAGTCGAAAGGACACCGTCGCCCATCCCGCAGTTGTACGACTATGGTGTCACCTGCAAGTTATATAGATATCCATTGATCCAAGTCCATAGCGTCCTCCGGTAACGATGAATCACGTCAGACGAATCAGCATCACCATGAGTATAAAGAGGAAAGTGACCACAACAACAGCACCAACCACCCAGCAAGTCGTCATCCCACTCTTCCCTCTATGATCTCTCAACCGTATTCTCTCCTTCTTCGC
>QLPD01000356.1:0-28591 GCA_003314085.1 Hymenopellis raphanipes
AGGATAACCCGCAGCACCATATCGTTCGCATGCGGCGATTCCGCCATGCGCTGGTCCGTCGACGCGCCCGGGATCCTTACACCTGCTTACCTCGCGACCGGCTCGGCCACTCAGTAGCTTGGATGAGGTGTGTTGGCGCTGCCATCAGCGCATCCCAAGAGGGTAGTGCGGGCCCTTGTGCCACACATTCACTGGTTTCCTGTCCATACCTGCACCGCTACATACAGTCTCGGAGGTGTTTAAGCATTTGTTACAAGGACTTAAGCATGTCAGACTGTACAAGTATTTAAGTCGACTTAAGCATGCCGGACTGTACAAGTATTCAAGCAGTGCTTAAATGTGGAAATGTATGTGGTAATCAAGTTGTATTTGAGGTGTACTTAAGCAGTATTTAAGCCTTCGCTGAATCTTCGTTCTATCAGGTGCGGCCAGGTTCCGCCGGCACCGTTTAATTAAGCATGCTTAAAGTTTCTTAAGAACATGGCCTTTAAGCACGACGTCGAGACGTCGGGAGGCTTAAATAAAATGCATGAATAGTCTGGCTGAGTAAGTACTTAGTATGTTGAGGGGAAAACAAAAAACTGCTTTATTCGATGTCATGTGCATTCGGACACGGGAACTCCTAGAATCCCAGAGCTGGTGCATGGGACGTTAGCACCATCACGCTGCATCGTCTCTGCCCTCTTCATGACTTATACGCGCCCTTCGTCCTGCTCTGACGTGCATTTCCTCTACAATGACGACTATATCCTCAGCTCGAATTTTCGAAGCCAGCCTCTCGCATCATACCACGCTTGATTCTTTCTAAACAACTATAAAGCAAGTTCCAGGTCGAACGGGGACCTGATATTGGCATCATTTCGATGCAGTTCGGTAGTTTATGGGCAGCGAGCAGATGAGGAGAGACTGTCAGCAAAGGTTTACCGGTACGTTTCTTTCTTGAATTGTAATCGATTTTCTGACCACTTGGACTCAGCTCGCCTACCGGGTGCTTATTGGCGCTATAATCGCCGTTTCCTGATTCAGGTGTTTGCAGGCAGGGCTGCGGCGTCATGCGCAATGTACCCGCTTATTTCGGCGCTCGACTGATGCGGGAGAGGCCCATTATATTCGCTGCCCATGACTCGCAGGCACTCGTATTTTCGGTAGTGCGCAGACTCCACCATTATTTCAACGGTACTGTCGCACCTTTGTCGGTCGGAGGCAGCCGCGTTCCCGAACACTGCACAATTATTCGCTCTTTGACGAAAGACTCCGAATAAACTGGGCTTCGTATCGCATGGAGCCTCGCCTAGGCGCCTCAGTGTGGACCAACTTCAGCAGGATATGCAGCAGGATGAATCCTCAAATTTGAAGTATATATCCTTCTAAAGTCTAAGATGTCGTTGCCTTGACCTAATCCTGTTTCCAGCGTCTCTGTTCACGGAGCATGTGCGCGCGAATGTCCTCACTCACTCACTCGCATATTGCTGGGGTAAGTTTCCTCGGCGTACAATAATTATTTTGCTAAGCTCTGTGAGTTTCTAGAGATCCGAATGTTGACCTGCTGTACGTCTCCCGACGTGCCGCAAGACTGAGGTCATCACCAATCCTGCTCCGGCATTTCTTTACCAATCATATTCTTCCGCGCTGCGGACCCATAAGCTCTGTTCCCGCTACGTTGCTGGCGTCAACTGCGACTGGGACCGCATTGGGCGCGAGTGTTACGGAGACTACGATGAACCTCACGATCCTGGATCAAAACGTGGTCGTACTTGGGTGGACAAGCCTGCGGTGGTTCGCACTGAGTGGAAATTTTTTTGGAAGGAAGTCGCTCCGGGATCTGATGCTGTTGAGAGACCAGAGCTTTCGAGCGCTGTTACGTCGAGCGTCCTTGTCGGTGTTCCTCGGTCTCTACCTCGGCTATTTCTGCAGCTTCATCCACCTCTCGCGCCGCCTCCTCTCTATCAATCATCGTGCTGTCCTCTTCGACGGCTGCCGCTACCTCCTTATTACTCCACCGCGAACCCCTTCCCTCCATGAATGGGATCGCGTCTGGTTCTTCAACCACCATTACCTCCACCGCCACCCTATCTTCATCGTTCATCCCCACAGCGACATCTACATCCGAGGCAGATGAGCAGGCTGCAGCTGAGGGTCCTGTGCCAAGGCGAGTCTGAGCAGCAAATTGGCTGCCAAATCGAGCTCTCTTACGTCGAGTGTGGCTACGCCCTCGGCTTCGAGCTCATCGGTATCTCCGGCTTCTACTTCAGTGCCGAGCACGACAGGTAGTGTTGAGGAGACTGCGACGACGAGCACCAAGGGACGTTCGAAACGAGCGTGTAAATCAATGACATTCATAGCATACAGGATATGTTTCAAAGTATTGGGACTTTGTGTATTTGTACTATCCTTAACATACATTGTACTTACCCTCATTGATTGTCAATTACTTTACCTGAATCGAAGTAGATATATAGAGCTTCGGAATTATGCAAGAGACATGGCGTAAGAATTCCGTAAACACCAAAAACATTTGCGTGGTCGGTTGGAATATCAGGATACAGGGAATCGAACCCCGAGGCGCTGCACCCACAGAGGCGGTGTGCTGTGGCCTGTACACCATATCCGGCCAGAGTAAGTACCTTTCCTTTACTGATATTTGAGCCCTGGAGACGTCGAGGAGGTGAAAACAAAACCTAATCTACGCCGACTCGATTGTGATACTGTACTATTACGACCAACCGTTCACGGCCTGTGACATGTGACGCTGTGAATACGTTTGGTTAGATGTTCACAGCCGGTGAACTGCTGTGACACTTACTGATACATATTCACAAGATTTTTTTTGAGACTTGATTTTAGCTTATTTGACAGTGAATTAGATACAATTTTCATTGAAATAAGCAGATTGAGAAGAAATAGAGCTAAAAAGGCCTAAAAACAGGCCAAAAGTGCTTCCGGGGCAAAATTTTAGTCAAACACAGATTTTGTGACCATTTTGGGACATGTTCACAAGCTGCTGTGACATGTGAGCAATGCCAATTCGGTTCACGTCATAAAGCCTTGTGACATGTGACATGAACAGTTGGTCGTAATAGTACAGTACAGGAAGTTGAATCCCGGAAGTGGTGCAAAGGAGGATAATAGCCTTTACACCAGGAGTACCCGACGACGATGAACATCTCTTCCATTACATCTTGGGTGTGGCGGGGTTTACTGTGTCACTGGTATAAGAATTTGCTTGCACTAAAAAGACACAGTTGAAGACAGTGAGTACATTCGGATACGGGGAATCGAACACCGAGCTGCCGCGCACCTTTCGAGATGATGTACCATGAGAGGCGGCAATGTTGGCCTTTACACCATATCCGACAAGGAGTAAGTACCTTTCTTTCAGATTGATTCTTGAGGCTGAGTAAGTGATGAGTCAAGGAGGTAAAAACCAAAAACTGCTTTGCTGGACTCAATTTGCATTTGGACACGGGGACTCCTCGAATCCCAGAGCTGGTGCATGGGACGTTAGCCCTTGTACCACGTGTACCCGACGTCGATGAATACTATCCCTGCCCTTACCTCTTGGGCAGGGTTTCCTGCATCACTGGTACCAGGATCTGCTTGCGCTAAAAAGACATATGAGAAGAGCGCGCCATTCGGATACGGGGACTCGAACCTCGAGCTGCCGCGCAACTCAAATGGAAAGATATCCATGAGAGGCGGCAATGTTGCTGGCCTTTATACCATACTATCCAATGAGTAAGTAGTAAGTGCTTTCCTTCTTGAGGCTGAGTAAGTGATGAGTCGAGGAGGTGAAAACAAAGATTAACCCAAGCTCAACATTGGGATACGCTGGTGCATGAGAGGTTAACCTCTCCACCACGTGTACCCGATATCAATGAATATCCCTTCTATTACCTCTTGCATGCAGGGTTTACTGCACCAGATGCATTTGCTTTGGCTCAAAAAGACACAGCACACATAGCGAGCCACTGGCATTCGGATACGGGGAATCGAACCCCGAGGTGCCGTGCAGCTTCAATGGCAATGTTCTTGACCTGTACACCATATCCGACAAGTAGTCAGTACCTTCCATTTCAAATCGATGCTTGAGGCTGAGTAAGTAAGTGACAAGTCGAGAAGGCAACAAAAGATCACCCACACTCATCGAGACATTGGGACACGGGGAGTCGAATCCGGGGACTGGCGCATGGAAGGATAACCTTTGCACCACGAGTACCCGACGTCCATGAATATCCCTCTTAGGCGGAAGGTTTTCTCTGCCAGACACATTTGCTTGCGCATCAGGAAACTGCCTGTGGCCTCAAGTCACCTCAAAGCAAGGGCCTTTCTTTAAGGCACCTGAAGTGCACATGGGAACTCAATGCCCTTGAGACGCATGAAGGCATAGTGCTCAGGCTTTGACATGCTTTCAATAGCCTTAAGCAGTGTGAAAGATCATGTTCTTGTAACAATCACTTCAAGTCAAGTCAAGATGACTTAATGTATACCCATATATGGAACTCCCTTTGAGGCGCTTCGAGGAGCATCGTGGGAGCCTTAAAAAAGTCCAAGGTTGTATTGTGATATCAAGGATGAAAGTAACATTTTGCCGAGGCGACACACGGCGCAAATGCACAGTGGTCATACCTGTTCGAAAGAGCACTATCTTGGTATACGACTTTAACCCTGAAGAATGCCGCTTCCCGGAGGAACAGACTACCACCAAATCCAACGATGGCAATCGGCGAAATGAGACACCGCGGTATCGATGGTGGTGCTGGCAGTCCCAAACAGTGAGATTTCGTTCGTCGTTGGTCGTAGTTCGTAGCAGGTGGAACAAGTTCATCGGGAGTGTGAATAGAAGCTGTAGAAACCGCAGAATAAGAAAATGTTTCCGAATCCAAAGTAAGAAAATACACACATTATCAGTGTTGCTCCCCTGTAGACGGTGCAACGCCTCCTCCAACTATTCGCCAACAGTTCGCACTTGCAAGTTCAGGCGACCCGCAATCTGTATCGTTCAAGTCCGCTGTTGCGAAAACCCAGTATAGGTCCAGTTATTCCACCATCGGACGCGTGCCGTAGGTAGACTCGTAAGTCGGTGTTGTTTCGGAGCGGCGTACCCCAGATAAAGGCGAAGAACAGTTGTAGGAGGTCGTTGTGGACATGGGGTTCTTGCTGCCCTGGCGACGACGGTATCTGTGTTGACGGTGCCGCATCGAATAGCAAAGGACCGCCGTCTCAAACTGACTCGCTCGAGAAATGGCCGATTTTCCAAGGAAATGGGATCGGTGCGCGTCAGTCATTGAAACAGGAACCAATTTCGCTCAGAGACGTGCGAGATTGATTCATCAAGGATGAGGGTTGGATGGGGGTGGGGGAGCAGGCGCCGCGGTGGCATAGACGGCGCGAGGACAGCGGCGATGCTCTCTCAAAGTCCAGGAGAGGGCAATCGTCCAGGCAGAGGTAGAAGAGTCGGTCTGGGAGCAAAGGGCGTGGGGATGGAAAACGATAAGCTAGAACAGCAAAAACCGCACCTTGGCAGATGGATAGCCGCTTCACTGTACAGGAGCATTCTATGAAGTCAGACCTTGGGTCAACGGTTCGAAGGGCTTGTGGTAAAAATGAAAAACGTACCATAGTGCTGCACGACAGGAGACAACAAGCACTAAATCCATGCATTCACGCGCCGTCGGAGTCCATCTCTGAGGTGTGATAAAGTCGCCCACTGCCTTGCCGTTACTCGCACTGGTGGTTTCTCGAATGTGCCTGGGAGGCGGTGTCGACAAATCACGAAAATGCGGCCTGCCACAGGACCTACGCGTCCTGAGTTGTCCAAAATGGTAGTCAAACAGGCCAAGAGAGCCGGCAGAAAGGACCTCAACTCGGAGGTGGAAGTCGGCGCAGAGTGAGGACATCGCGGAATCGATGGTGGTGGTGAGAGTCGGAGAGAGACAACACCGACAGCACTCGGCCTAATCATCCGCTGCTCCAAACAATGTTGATTAAGTGCTAAATTGCTTGTTGGCCTGAGCGAGTTGGTCGTCGATGGTGGCGGTAAGACGGTAAGAGAATGGGTCCAATCATTATTTCAATTGCTGGTAGGCGCGGTAATGCGTTGCTTGTCGTCTGGGTATCGCGCTGCGCTATCAGTATTGACAACTGTTGAAAAAAAGAGGACGTATCTGGGCGCCGCTCGCTAGCAAGCTGAACGGCGCAATGTCCTCCTCCTGTACTGTCGCATTATCCGGCAGCCACATCAGGCGCAAAAAGTCACGGAGAGTCGGGCTGAGAGAAGACCCAAAGTCGGTCTCCGTGACCAAGGAAACAATGCAGAATTGGTTTTCCAGACATAGCGAAATGACTTGGAGTCAGTTGCGAGTCCCGGGATTGGTTGTCGATGGCGGTAGGAAGGTAAGATCGTGAATTCGATCACTTGTCGGATTTCAAGTTACCACTAAGAAATTTGGGATCCGTTCTCAACGTCTGACCAAACTGTAGACTTAAGAAGAAGAGGGCATGATTTAGGACTTGTTTGGAAGGAATTGGAGCTCGCAAATGTGTGTTAGCGAGTACAAATGGCCCGTGTCTTGTAACGCAGGATGGGATACTTGCCATGTAAGCAAGTTCCCATCAATTCTTCCTGTAATAACCACTGATTTCACCCTAGATCAATGTAGGACATACATTGAATTAATTCCCGACTGTTTTTGGGCTACTCCGAGCCTCTCGTCGTTGTTCCGAGCGCCGTTGAAGTCGTTTCGCTCATGTTCGGACGACCGATCCGAAGCACCGGAACAGCGATTGAAGTCGTTCTCTCTGTCTAACCACCACCATCATAGACCTTCGCCCCCCAGAGATCGACTCTACGTCGTCTCGTACTGTCACCGAGATCGACTTTACGTCGTCTCCCCGTTACTTGGCTCAATCTGTGGGCTTGAAGAGCTCCGGGGGCCCACTGGACGCGTAAGCCGTCCAACGAGGCCGCAAATCAAGAAATGTTTTTAAGATTGGTAGTCATACAGATGAGTAGCAAGGCTCGTATGACGCCGCGGGCGTGTACAGTCTTCAGAGGTGCGCATTTTCTCATTCTGCTTCCATGTCTTGCCGGTTCTAAATATGTGAGGGCAGAACAGCACGACATTGGCAGCCCGGGCCATCAAACACCGACATCTGTTTCGCGCTCTACCCACACCTCTCATTACACATGTGACATGTATTTTTGGCGTAAACTAATCAAACACACGGCATATCCTGTACCCTCCTGTACCAGATCCTTGGTCGAATTTCTTTCAAGTCCATTTCACCGTCGGTCCGACGGCCATCACACGTCAACATCACGTGTTGGTTTCTTTATAAGTCTGGAACCCGATCGTACCGTATCTTCCTCTTTCCACCATGGACCGTAGACGTTTCTGACACTCTCGCCCACGACTACGACCTCAACGTCATCTGACACACGACCTTGACCGCAAGTGGGACACGTTAACGACCGCAACCACATCAAAAACGATAACGGCCATGGACGAGAACGGCTAGCGAGCACTGGGCGACCGAGCACGATGCACAGATGACCACCCACCGGGCGCGGACGAGTGACAACCACGAGCACGGATGAGGACAACCACGAGCACGGACGAGGACAATCACGAGCACGGACGAGGACAATCACGAGCACGGACGAGGACGAGGACAACCACCAACTACGGACGAGGACAACCACGAGCGCGGACGAGGACAATCACCAACCATGGACGAGCACAACCACCAACCACGGCGGACGAGGACAGGCATGGGCGAGGACCACCTGCCGAGCTCGGACAAACACGATGACCAGGACTATCACCAACCACGGACGAGGACATGCATGCACGGACGGGGCCCAACCACCGAGCGCGGACGAGGACGACCACCGAGCATGGACGAACACGATGACTGAGCCCCCCTCAACTGGAGCATACCAATATTTTACTGGTCCTTCTAATACAGTCCTTCCATTATAGACTTGCTGCCTAGTATTTGTGGTTCTCGTGTAGTGTTCGATTCTGTATCTGCAATTTAATCAAATTTCTGAACCAATTATTTGGGTACTGGTGTGATTCTTAGCCTAGGTTTTAGGGCTTTCGAGGTGCTTTCGAGGTGCTTTCAGTGATCTTTGATTAGAATTAAGCAGGCTTGAAGTAAGATACAGACTCATTTAAGTTGTATTCAAAGGGAGTTCAGACAAGTGCTTGATTTGTAGTTGATTCAAGGCATATCGGAGGAGACTTGAGGATCCTCCGAGGCATACTAAGGCATCCTAAGGCTACTTGAGGTAGGGCTTACCGCCGAACCTTCATTCAAGGCATCTTGACTGCATCGGCAACTTAGCAGCACCAAGACAACTCAAGAGCCTCAAACTATCTAGAGACATCTTAAGGCCCACACCCCTTTTCGTGATGCGCTAAAAATGATCCATGGAACTGCTAGTCTATTCGGATATAGGGAATCGATCCCCACGCCATACTGTAGCGTATAAACAAGGTAATGGTGCGAGGCTAGCGATTAGCCTTTATACCATATCCGACGAGTTACGAGTCCTGACATTTCCTGGAGGCTGTGTAGTAAGCACAAGTAAGTAAGCATGTTGAGAAGACCAAAACAAACTGCTGCACTCTAGGTATGGGGAGTCCAATCCCGGAGCTGTAGCCTTTACACCACAAGAACCTGATGAATACATACTCCCGAGTCCCTACAAGTTGCTCTGCCTTCAGACCCAACGCCACATGGAATTCTCTGGCTAAAAAGATGACTGACGAAACCAGCAGACTTGATTCAGATACGAGGACTCGAACCCCGCGCAGATCACAAACCTGGCTTGGGAGGCGGCGATGGTGACCTGTACACCATATCCGATGAGAGCAAGTATCTTGTCTTTACTGAACCTCGAGGCTGAATACGTCGAGGAGGTGAAAGCAAAAACGTGACATGGTTAAGGGGATTGAGATACGGGGAGTGGAATCCCAGAGCTGGGGCGTGGGGGGTTAGCCCTTGCGCCATACGTACCCGACGTCGATGAATATCCCTTCCATTACTACCTCTTGGGGGAGGGTTTACTGCGCCACTGGAACAAGGATTTGCTTGCGCTAAAAAGACATGATAAGATCAAAGTCTCATTCGGATACAGGGAATCGAACCCCGAGTGATAGCTTAAACAAGGCGGCGCACTGGTGAGAGTTAGCGGCTAGCCTTTAAGCCATATCCGACAAGTACTTAGTATGTACCTTGCCTTGAGGCTGAGTAGTGAGTATATCTAGGAGACGAAAATGGAAACTGCAGCACTGTAAGTCGGAATCCCAGGACTAGCCTCCCAATGAATATCCCGTCTCTACCTTATGCTTGTGGCCCGTGGGGGCTTCCTCGGAGGTGTTGTTTCTCGGTTTCTTGTACCACATGTCTTTGTGGGGTGAGTTAAAAAGCATCTGATAAAGAGAGCAGTTCAGATACGGGGAATCAAACCCCAAGCGGCTGCGCCACTGTGACAGGTTATCCTTTAAACCATATCCGACAAGTTCCTGCCCTTCACCCAATCACTCTTTGACCGAGTACCCACATCAAGGAACTGAAGAAAAACACTTTCTTAGTACGCGGTAGGAGTAGCATTCCAGGACTAGCGCACATATTAGCCATTACACTATACCTGATGAACATCCCTTCCCTACTTGCTGGTTATGAAACTCTTCCTCTTGATCCACGTTGTTTATCGCAAGGATTATTGAATTTGCGCCACACACATTTGTTTGCGCTAAAAAGGTCAAGAGAGGAGCACTTAAGGGCGATGTCCGGATACAGGGAATCGAACCCCGAGCTGCCGCGTCGCTTGCGGGTACATGTACATGAGAGGCGACAATGGTGCCGTTACACCATATCCGACAGTATGCTGCTCGAGTACCAAGTTGGAGTACCGCCTGCATATCGAAACCATCGCGTTGAAGAAGGAGCATTGAAGGAGCGACTGGCGAAGAACAACCCAATTTGAAGGATTATATTTACCAGCATTTCGAGTGGACTTGTCTCCAATCGCGAGGATGAAAGCCGTGGTAAGGATATGGCAGCGACGAATGGATAATACATGAGGACAGTTGGCCCGAAGTGGGTTTTTCCACGGTGCGTTTGTACAGATGGGGAGAAGCTCATCCGTTCCAGGCGTTAAACCACTCGAAATGAGCGCATCGAACAGCTCATATACCTCCCAACTTTCAAGTACGGTCAAACAACGAGCTCTCTTGAATTCGCGGTTGAAACGAGGGTCTACACATGTAAAATCTGGGTGGTATAGCTCAGCGAATATTTAATCGGTACCAGCGAACGCGTAGTGGAGCCAGTCATCAACGTTGGTGTACGGAATGGTCTCGCCAGTGGCGGTCCACTCAGCAATCGGGGTCCACCATTTCGCTTTCATAGAGTCGACGGACCTATATCCGATACGTCAATATAATAATACGCGCGGATGGTTCCAGACCTGACACTTACGAGGGGAAGTAGCTGGATCCGATGGCGTTCAGCTGGCTATAAAAGAAGTCCACGTAGTTCTGGAACGTGATGGGTCGCCGACAATGCTCGTGTAGATCTATGTAGGTATGTCTCAGTGAGTCAAAACCAGTTGAGGAAAGAAAAAGTTCGGTAGTTCAAGAGCACGACGCCGTGTGCTTCTTGCTCATAGAGACCGATACGCATGTGAGAACTTGAACGATGGATTTGGGAAGTAACGGATGATGCCCAGCCTTGAATCCTGAAGAACTGGCTATTGGTAGATCGCGTGTGGCGTTCTTTGCCTGGAATGCAAGAATATGTAAGCTAAACAAGATTGAGCAGAATGACGAGCAAAGAGGCGCAAGCGACCTACCAGAGACAATGTTTTTCATTGCGTTGAAGCATCCATCTCATCGCTCTGGTTATATTTGATTGGGAGAGGTGATCCGTTGGTTTGGATTTCAGACTGAAATGGACAGAAATGACAGAAGAATCTGGTGTCCAGTTGCTCTTCACGACAAGGTGTCGGCGCTTTGAACTGCTTTTCCCGCGAGCAAGGGAACCGGTGTTAGAGGAGGTCCATGGGCAGGTCACGGCCTATGAAACTTTACTGAATAGCTTGATTATGAAAAGTACTTGGAACACGTACTAGGCGTAAGCCAAGCGCATTCGCTACGAACTCGGAAGCATAGTTGACCGCAGGAGGATCACATTCCTTCAACGAGTTCCGTTAGGTTTTCCGGAGGATACATGTACAGCACATACGCGCCGACTAAAACATCGTAAAGACATGGCAAAGACATGGCAAATTTACGGGCGTCCTTGCAAGCAATTTTGTCGAAGGACTCTTGGGTTGGCCAATGTGTTATGTATTGTGGTCGCGATGGTGGTCAGAAGCAAAATGGATGTGCCCGATTAGGCGTTCCCTCTTGCCATCATCACGCCGCACCGTCTCTGCCCTCTCCATGAATTATACGCACCTTTCGTCCTGCTCTGGCATGCATTCCCCCCTAAAATTACGACTATATCCCCAGCGCAAATTTTCCTCTCGGACTGTCATACCACCGCCACCCCAATACGACATTTGACTCTTTTTAAACGACTATCAAGGAATCTCCGGGTGGAACCGGGCATAATATTGGCGTCGTTCTGATGCAGTTCGGGATTCAGTGGACAGTAAGCAGATGAGGAGAGACTGTCCTGATTGGAGCAACGGGTTTACCGGTACGTTTCTTTCTTGCATTGTAATCGATTGTCTGACCACTTGGACCTCAGCTCCTGAGCGAGTGCTTATTGGCGCTATACTTGTCGTTTCCTCATTCAGGCGGAGCAGGCGGGGCTATAGTGTCGCTCAGTGTCCTCACCGATTCTCGATTGATACGGAGAGGCCCAGGTTTTCCATTATATTCGCTGCCCATGACTCGCAGGCACTCATTTTCGGGAGCGCGCAGACTTCACCAGTATTTCGGCGGTTCCGTCGCTACCCGTGTCGGCCAGAGCCAGTGGCGTTACCGAACGCTGTACAATCCGCTCTTTGGCGACAGCATCTCTGCACTCCTAATAAGCCGGCCTTTGTATAGCATGAGGCCTTGCCTAGGCACCTTAGTGCGGACCAACTTCAACAGGATATGTAGCAGGATGAATCAAGTAAATATCCCCCTAAAGATGCCTTGGCCTTGACCTAATCCTGTTTCTAGTGTCTTTGTTCACGGAGCATGTGTGCTCGAATGTCCTCACTTACTCACTCGCATATTGCTGGGGTCAGTTTCCTTGGCGTACGATGATATTTTGCTAAGCCCTCTGAGTTTCCAGTCATCCGAACGTTCGCTGGAGGTCTCCCGACGTGAGCGCAGACTCGATGAGTCCCACTCGGAAGACGGAGATAAGGATAGGGAGGATGATAACAATGACGAGCTTTACTAAGCACGTCTGCCATGACAGCGAAGCCATCAAAACCCGCCACCGAACCCAAAAGCAGCCAACCGCCACCTGCCGCCACTTTTTTATATACCATTCTCTGACCGCTAACCGCCTTAACCCTAACAAACCCTGACCTAACAACCCTTACCTAACTCCCCGCCAACCCTAACCGACCCCGAACCTAACGAACCCTTACCTAACTAGGACCGATCCCGCCAAAATGGAAGCGGGCTAACTACGTCATCGTCGTCATCCCACTCGTCCTTATCGTTATCGCCGACCTCCGAGTGGGACTGATCGAGTGTCTGCTGTCCCGACGTGCCGCAAGAGTGGCGTCATCCCCACCCTCATAGCACGTCCCTCCTCCTCCGGCTCCTCTTCAACAACCACATTCTTCTGCGCTACCCGTCCTTCCGCCGCCGCAATGTGTATTCGTCTGCGTGGGTCGTGACGGAGTGCGCGTCTGGGACGTCGTGTTTTGCTGTTCCCCTTGTGAACAGTGCTGGGACGGGTGTGGTCTATGATACGACAGACGATGCGGCCGTGAGGCTTAGTAGAAGTGTCAGCACGACTGCAAGTGCTGCGGAAGCGTCTGAGACGGCGACTGCTGATGACGATTGTGAAGATGACGCCGATGATACTACGATTTCCACCATATCTGCAATACCCTCCTCCTCCTTTGCATCCTCCTCAGCTTCCTCTGTCGACGCCAACAACACCGCCGAAACAGTTATTACCACCCTCATCGCACGTCGTTCCTTCTCCGCCAGATCTTTACCAATCTCATTCCTTCGCGCTTCCCGCTCCTATGCTCCTGCCAAACGCCAGATCGTTAACGGGCCTAGGAGCGAAGTTCCCATTTCTACATCAACTGCGACTGGGACGGCCGTGGTGGCATCTGGCGCGAGCGTGGTCACGGTGACTGCTACTGTTACGGAGACTACGACGATGCTCGTGGTTCCTCTTTCGTCGATGCCTGCATCTAGCTCTGTCGCCAGCGCATCTGCTGTTACGTCAATTGTCGTCGGTGTCTCCCAGTGCTAGCGCATCGTCCGTCTCTACCTCGGCTATTTCTGCCGCTTCGTCCGCATCTAGCGCTACCTCCTCCACTCCATCAGTCATCGTACTATCATCTACAACCGCTGTCGCTACCTCTTTATCCTCCTCCACCGCGAACCCCTTCCCCTCGTTGAGCCCTGTGCCTGCAATCGCTTCTGGTGCTTCAACCACCATTAGACATGTCCATGAGTGCCCACCCGGGTGCACTCGCATTCGTCGGGCGGGTCACTCGCGGCTCTGAGCCGGACACCCGCACTCGCGCCACACCCGGGTACTCTACCCGGGTGGGACACCCATTCGCGAGTGTCTCGCACTCACGAGTGTGATGACACCCGGGTAGGGTGGCGGGTGTACACGGGTGCATTCGCCCATATTCATGCACGACGAGCATCCCCGGGCAATGGCACGGGGACAGTCAGTCGTGCATGATGACTGGGTAGTGGGGGTGGTGGTAGTGACGTGGTGGGGGTAGTGGTAGGGTAGTGGTGGGGTGGTGGTAGGGTAGTGGTGGAGGTTCTGGTGGGGTAGTGGTGGAGGTTCTGGTGGGGTAGTGGTGGAGGTTCTGGTGGGGTAGTGGTGGAGGTTCTGGTGGGGTAGTGGTGGAGGTTCTGGTGGTGCTGGTGGTGGTACTGGTCGTGGTGGTGGTAGTGCTAGTCATCGTCGTCGTCATCGTCACCATTCTGGCGTCGCGTCGTCCTCTGCTGCTCTCGCATAGACAGCAGCAGCTGACCCGGCACAGAGCCGAGGCCAGAAATGCATCCAGAAGCCGCCTGACAATCGTCAGCGCGGCGGAGGCGACAATCGTCGCAGTCCGAGTAGTGGTGGTGGTGGCAAGAATGCAAGAGAACGACCCGATCAGATGCTTACGCGTCCTTTCGGATCTCGGCCCGATACGCCGGATCAAATTCATGTGGATGCATAGTTTGGGCTATGCAAAGGCCCATTCCAGTTCAAATAAATTTATAAATTCATTATAAATATGTAGCTAAAAGTTGAGTGTCCACCCGGGTGTTTGCTGGCGGGTACTCGTGGCCCAGAGGCAGACACCCGCACTCGGGTGGACACTCGTGCAAACACCCCACCCGGCACCGGTAAACACTCGACACCCGGGTGGTGAGTGCGAGTGCACCCGGGTACACCCTTAAACATCCGACACTCGTGGTCATGACTAACCACCATTACCTCCACCGCCTCATCGTCCGCACCATCTTCGTCCGTCACCCCCGCAGCGACATCCACATCCGAGGCGGACGAGGAGGCTGCAGCTGAGAGTTCTGCAAAGGTGAGTGTGAGCAGCGAGTTGGCTGCCAAGTCGAGCTTCGTGATAGCGAGCTCTGTTACTGCGGCTACGTCCTCTGCTTCGAGCTCATCGGTATCTCCGTCTTCTACTTCAGTGCCGGGCACGACAAGTAGCGTAGACGAGACCGCGACGACGAGCACCAAGGGACCATTTACGTTTGAAACGAGCGTGTAAAATCCATGACATTCATAGCATACTGGATATGGGACTTTTCTTGTATTTGTACTATCCTTAACATCCATTGTACTTACTTACCCTCATTGATTGTCATTACTTTACCTGAATCGAAGTAGAATTCTAGAGCTTCGGAATTGTTCAAGAGACATGGCGTATGAGTTCCGTGAACGCCAAAAAAGTATGCGGTGTTGGTTGGAATATCAGGATACCGGGAATCGAACCCCGAGGCGCCGCGCCCATAGAGGCGATGCGCTGTGACTGGCTTGTACACCATATCCGGCGAGAGTAAGTGCTATTCTTTCACTGATCTTTGAGCCCTGCAGGACGTCGAGGAGGTGAAAACAAAACCTAATCTACACCGGATCGATTGGGATATGGGGAGTTGAGTCCCGGAGCTGGTGCATGGGAGGTTGATAGCCTTTACACCCGACATCGACGAATGTCCTTCCATTACCTCTTGGGCAGAGGGTTTACTGCGCCACACTACTTATTCACTTGGCCAAAAAAGACACCGGGGTCGATGATAAGGACGATTCGGCTACGGGGACTCGAACCCCGAGCTGCCGCCCAGTTCCCAATGGCGATGTGCTCCATGAAAGGCGGGGATGTTGGCCTTTACACCATATCCGATGAGTAGGTAGCAAGTGCTTTCCCTTCAAATCGATTCTTGAGGCTGAGTAAGTAAGTGATGAGTCGAGGAGGGGAAAACAAAAACTGCTTTGTTTGATGCCATGTGCATTCGGACACGGGGACTCCTCGAATCCCAGAGCTGGTGCATGAGAGCTTGCTAGCCTTTACACCACATGTACCTGATGTCAATGAGTATCCCTTCTATTAGAGGGTTTACTGCACCAGATGCATTGGCTTTCAAGTTGGCTCAAAAAGACACAGCACACATAGCGAGCCACTGGCATTCGGATACAGGGAATCGAACCCCGAGGTGCCGTGCAGCTTCAATGGCAATGTTCTTGACCTGTACACCATATCCGATGAGAGCAAGTACTTTCCATTTCAAATCGATGCTTGAGGCTGAGTAAGTAAGTGACAAGTCGAGAAGGCAAAAGATCATCCACACTCATCGAGACATTGGGATACGGGAAGTTGATTCCCAGAACTGATGCATGAGAGGCCACTAGCCTTTACACCATACGTACCAGGTACCTCATATCGATGAATATCCCTTCCATCATTTTGTGAGCATACAGTTCTGAGTTTACTGCGCCACACAATTTATGTAGCTTAAAAAAGACATGCCTCAAGTTGTTCGGATACGAGGAATCGAACCCCGAGCTGCCGCACGCCTAGTTTCAAAGACTACAAATGGAGGCGGCAATGTTGGCCTTTACACCATATCCGCCAAGTGGTGAGTAAGGACCTTTCCTTCAGACTGATCCTTGAGGCTGAGTAAGTGACAAGTGGAGGAGGTGAAAACAAAATCTAACCCACACCAGACCGATTCAAGGGTTACAGGGAGTCGAATCCCGGAGCTGGTGTATGAGGGGTTAGCCTTTACACCACACGTGCCCTCCAAATATCCCTTCCGGCGTTGTTTACTGTGCCACTGGTACAATGATTCGATTCGCTTGCGCTAAAAGACAAAGTCGATGAAACAGATCAGAGTCGGATATGGGGAATCGAACCCCACGCCATACTGTAGCGTAAACAAGACATGCTGGTGAGCGGAGCGGTTAGCCTTTAAACAATATCCGACAAGTATTCAGTATTTACCCTTCCTTAACTGAGCTGAATAGTGCAAATACTTTTGTCGAGGAGACGAAAACCAAAACTGCACTCAAGTTGGTGCATTCGGGTATGGAGAGTTGTATCCCAGTCAGACCGGTGGGCGGTTAGCGTTTACGCCACACGTACCCGTTGTATGAACATCCCTTCCCTACCTGGTGCTCTTCCTCTGGGGCATTGTTTCTTGGACCACAAGTATTCGGGTGGGTAGTAAAAAGAAACGGCGTAAAGCATTAGTTCGGATACGGGGAATCGAACCCCGAGCTGCCGCGCTCATACAGGATGATCAACGGTGTATGAGAGGCGGCAATAGCCGTTACACCATATCCGATGTTGCGCCACCTCGTTGTACTATGTCAGCTGTTCCGTGAGCTGTTCGTGCGAGGAGGACAATTGAGCGGGTGTGTGCTTCCCCGAATATGAAAGAGAAGAAGAAGACTCGGGCAACGAGTTCTCGAAAGATGGAGAGAGAAGCTTGTTGTGATGGGAATTCACATACCTTGCGCGCTTTGTGAAGCCGAGCTGTGACTGGTTTGTCTTGGGTGCGGATGACAATACGAGAGTTTGCAGCTCCCGCTTGTGGGAAATCTGGGCGCACATCCACGGGGGCGAGCTAAGATGTGTGTTCGCGTCTGAGTAATCATTCACATAGAGAACAATCTCGCAATGAAAGGCTACGCACCTGGCTGCAAAGAGTAAACGAGACGACAGCTTAGACCTTCTCTGTTGCTGCATTAAACGTTGAATTTTGTTCGAGTGTCGAGTTGGAACACCACATTGAACAGCTCCCAACTTTCATGTTTGAACAAACGAGCTCCCTTAAATTATAATAAGTAGCAGTTGAAACGAGCGAATACATAACATGTAAAGTCCGTCCGAGTGTCATCGACTTTAAGTATTCAAGCCGTACCAGTGAACGCGTAATGGCGCCAGTCATCAAAGTTGGTGTAGGGAACGGTCTCGCCGGTGGCAGTCCAATCAAGAATGGGGGTCCACCACTTGGCTTTCATAGAGTCGACAGACCTATATCCGACGCGTCAATATAAGGATACGCACTTATGGTTGTGTTACTTACGAGGGGAAGTAGTTGGATCCAATAGCGTTTGAGCTGGCTATAAAAAAAGTCTACATAGCTCTGGAAGGTCATGGGGCACCCGCCACCGGCGCAGTCGCCGACGATGCTCGCGTAGATCTATTATGTACGTCTAAGGAGAGTAGTTTGAGAAATTCGCTCACGTCGTAGTTCAAGTGCGGAGCACCACTAACGGACACCTCAGGGTTCTGGCATTGAGCCAGAATCAACAAGTTGTTCTGTTACATATAAGCCGCGAGTCAACGAAACGAAATGAAAGAAAGTAGCAAATAATAAAACATGCACCATCGCAAGTCAAACCCGCAACACAGGTAGGAATAGACCACAGGTCGGTCGAGTCGATCGAGTCGAGGGTGTTGAGGCAGTTCTTCACCTGAATAAAGGGCTGTCTGTCAACAAAAAGCTTGAGAACAGGAAGAGCTGGTCGTCGGACTCACAAGATTGGCGCAGCTCTGATCAAATTGGCCATTGTAGGTACTCAAGTACTTGCCGTTGACGGTGCAAGAGTTGGAGTCGATCTGATCACGCGTAGCGATGGAGGCGCCAAAGACAGATGGAAGAAGAGCGGAGGCGGCGGCAATGAAAGAAGCTTTGAAGAGCATCACGAACAACGAAAGAGAGAAGGTTGTGTGGTGAAATGGGAATGGGGATGGAGAATGGTTTGCTTTGAGTGATCCTTTTATATGCGTCGCACACGGTAAATGTTGCCCGCGTGCCCTGCGAAGAACCGTCGGGGAACCATCTTTGCCCAAGGTTCACGTTCGAGGATCACCTCGATCGAAACGCGAAGCGCACATCCCGAATTTCCGTGTCTGAATGTGTATGTCCTCATCCAAACGAACGAGTCCGACGAGAACACGTGTTGGCCACATCAAGACTTCCATGAGATACGACTTGTCGGTTCGTGTGGCGACAAAACCTCCTCCTGTTAGATCGCGCAAGGTGGCAACATGTGCCACCGACGGGATATCACAACGTTCGCAGAGCCTATTAGCCGTAGCATGCTTTAAGTCGGATGATGCCCAGCCTTGAAGTCCGAAGAACAACATCCTCGCCATTCGTGGATCGCCGGGGACGTCCTTTGCTTAGAATGCCAGAATAGGTAAACTAAAAAAGATTAGCAGAATGACGAGCAAAGGGGGGCAAGCGACCTACCAGAGACAAAGTTTCCCGTTGCATTGAAGCATCTGATTGGGAGAGGTTGATCCGTTGGTCTGGATTTCAGAGTGAAATGGGCAGAAAGGACAGAAGACTCTGGTGTCTAAGCGCTCTTTGCGACGAGGTGTCGGCGCGTGAACTACTTTTTCCGCGAACAAGAGAACCGGTGTTGGAGGAGGTCCATCGATAGGTCACGGCCTATGAAACTGTACTGAATAGCTTGATTATGAAAAGTGTACCAGGTGTAAGCGCCAAACGCGTTCGCTACGGTCTCGGAAGCATAGTTGACCGCAGAATGATCACATTTTTTCAACGAGTTCCGTGAGGTTTTCTGGAGGATACAGGAACAGCACATACGCGCCAACTTGTTGTCGAAAACGTCGTAAAGACATGGCAAATTTACGGGCGTCCTTGCGAGCAATTTTGGCGAAGGGCTCTTAGGGCTGGCCAATGTGTTATGCATTGTGGTCGCGATGGTGGTCAGAAGGAAAATGGATATGCCCGATTAGGCGTTCGCTCTTGCCATCATCACGCCGCATCGTCTCTGCCCTCTCCATGAATTATACGCGCCTTTCGTCCTGCTCTAGCGCGTATTTCCTCTATAATTACGACTAGAGCCCCCGCGCGAATTTTCGAAGCTTGCCTCTCGGACGGTCAAACCACCGCTAGACCAATAACGACTATGAAGAAAGCTCCAGGCCGAACGGGAACCTACATATTGTCATCGTTTCGATGCAGTTCGGGATTTAATGGGCAGCGAGCAGATGAGGAGAGACTGTTATGATTGGAGCAAACGTTTACCGGTACGTTTCTTTCTTGAATTGTAATCGATTTTCTGACCACTTGGACGCCAGCTCGCCAACCGAATGCCTATTGGCGCTATACTATAATCGCCGTTTCCAGATTCATGCGGATCGCATTGCTTGCAGGCAGGGTTGTCGCGCGCAAATGTCCCCGCTTATTTGGGCGCTCGCCTGATACGGCAGAAGCCCAGGTTTTCCATCATATTCGCCCATGGCTCGCAAGCACTCGTATTTTCGGGAATGCGCAGACTACGACCAGTATTTCGACGGTACTGTCGCTACCTTTTTCGGTCGGAGCCAGCCGCGTACCGAACGCTGTACAATCCGCTCTTTGGCGACAGCATCTCTGCACTCCCAATTAAGCTGGCTTTCGTATAGCATGAAGCCTCGCCTAGGCGTCTAAGTGCGGACCGATTTCAGCGAGATACGTAGCAGGAGGTAAAGTATATAATCTCCTAAAGATGCCTTTGCCTTGACCTGATCCTGTTTCCAGTGTCTTTGGTTAAGGAGCATGTGCGCGCGAATGTACTGCTGGAGTAAGTTTACTTGGCGTACGATAATTATTT
The DNA here is from genome assembly GCA_003314085.1 of Hymenopellis raphanipes. Classification (NCBI taxonomy): domain Eukaryota; kingdom Fungi; phylum Basidiomycota; class Agaricomycetes; order Agaricales; family Physalacriaceae; genus Hymenopellis; species Hymenopellis raphanipes. Next base: position 20,308 of record QLPD01000356.1, read on the forward strand.
TGCTAAGCTCTCAGAGTTTCCAGTAATCCGAATGTCCTCGCCTGCTGTACGTTCTCCGACGTGCGGAAAGACTGGGGTCATCACCACCCTCGTCGCACGTCCTTCTTCCTCCGCGGCGTTCGCTCTTACCATCATCACGCCAGCATCACGCATCGTCTCTGCCATGTCCATGAATTATTCGCGCCTTTCGTTCAACTTCGACACGCATTTCCTCTACAATTCTAACTATAGCGCCAGCGCGAATTTTTGAAGCCAATGGCCTCTCGACATGTCATACCACCACCATTCCAATACGACACTCGACTATAAAGCAAACTCCAGGTGGAACGGGGACCTAATATTGGCATCATTTCGATGCAGTTCGGTATTTCATGGGCAGCCAGCAGATGAGGAGAGAATGTCATGATTGTGGCAAAGGTTTACCGGTATGTTTCTTTCTTGAATTGTAATCGATTTTCTGATCACTTGGACCTCAGCAAGTGCCTGTTGGCGTTATAATCGCCGTTTCCTGGTCCAGGTGGATCGCACTGCTTGCTGGCAGGGCTACGATGTCGCGTGCAATGTCCCCGCTTATTCGGGCACTCGACTGATACGGGAGAAGCCCAGGTTTTCCATTACATTCGCTGCCCATGGCTCGCAGGCACTCGTATTTTCGGTACTGCGCAGACTCCACCATTATTTCAATGGTACTATCGCACCTTTGTCGGCCCACTACACAATTATTCGCTCTTTGGCGAAAGACTCCGAATAAACTGGCCTTCGTATCGCATGGAGCCTCGCCTAGGCGCCTCAGTGCGGATCAACTTCACCAGGATATGCAGCAGGATGAATTCTCAAATTTAAAGTATATACGTACCCTTCTAAAGATGTCGTTGCCTTGACCTAATCCTGGGGTCTCTGTTCACGGAGCATGTGCGCGCGAATGTCCTCACTCACTCACTCGCATATTGCTGGGGTAAGTTTCCTCGGCGTACGATAATTATTTTGCTAAGCTCTGTTAGTTTCTAGAGATCCGAGTGTTGACCTGCTGTACGTCTCGCGACGTGCCGCAAGACTGAGGTCATCACCAATCCCGCTCCGGCATTTCTTTACCAACCATATTCTTCCGCGCTGCGGACCCGTAAGCTCTGTTCCCGCTACGTTGCCGGCGTCAACTGCGACTGGGACCGCATTGGGCGCGAGTGTTACGGAGACTACGATGAACCTCACAATCCTGGATCAAAACGTGGTCGTACTTGGGTGGACAAGCCTTCGGTGGTTCGCACTCAGTGGAAAAACTTTCTGGAAGGCAGTCGCTCCGGGATCTGATGCTGTTAAGAGATCAGAGCTTTCGAGCGCTGTTACGTCGAGCGTCCTTGTCGGCGCGTCCTCAGTCTCTACCTCGGCTATTTCTGTAGCTTCATCCGCATTTAACGCCTCCTCCCATCAGTCATCGTACTCTTCGACCGCTGTCGCTACCTCTTTATTCCTCCACCCCGAACCCCTTCCCTCCATGAATGGGATCGCGTCTGGTTCTTCAACCACCATTACCTCCATTGTCTCCTCATCCGCCCTATCTTCGTCCGTCACCCCCGCAGCGACATCCACATCCGAGGCGGACCAGGAGGCTGCAGCTGAGATTTCTGCCAAGGCGAGTCTCAGTAGCAAGTTGGCTGCCAAGTCGAGCTCTCTCACGTCGAGTGCGGCTATGTCCTCTGCTTCGAGCTCATCCGTGTCTCCGTCTTCTACTTCAGTGCTGAGCACGACAAGTAGTGTAGAGGAGACCGCGACGACGAGCACCAAGGAACCGTTTACGTTTGAAACGAGCGTGTAACATTGATGACATTCATAACATACAGGATATGTTTATTGGGACTTTGTGTATTTGTACTATCCTTAACATAAATTGTACTTACCCTCATTGATGATTGATTGGCAATTACTTTACGTGAATCGAAGTAGAATTATAGAGCTTCTGAATTGTGCAAGAGGCAAGGTGTAAAAAATTTTACGGACCGTAGATCTCGGGATACAGGGAATCGAACCCCAAGCTGCCCCCCGCACATACAAGGCATGGTGTTGCCTTTACACCATATCCGATGAGAGAGCAAGTACCTTTGCTTTACTGATTCTTGAGCCCTAGATTACGTCGAAGAGGTGAAAACAAAACCTAATCTACGCCAGATCGATTGGGATCCAGGGAGTCGATTCCCGGGGCTGGTGCATGGGAGAATAGCCCTTGCACCACGAGTACCCCACTAGTACTTCTTCCATTACCTCTTAGGCAGGGTTTCCTGCGTCACTGGTACCGGGATCTGCTTGCGCTAAAAAGACATATGAGAAGAGCGCGCCATTCGGATACGGGGACTCGAACCTCGAGCTGCCGCGCAACTCAAATGGAAAGATATCCATGAGAGGCGGCAATGTTGCTGGCCTTTACACCATATCCGATGAGTAAGTAGTAAGTGCTTTCCTTCTTGAGGCTGAGTAAGTGATGAGTCGAGGAGGTGAAAACAAGACAAACGAAAGCTCCATATTGGGATACGGGAGTCGAATCCCGAGCTGGTGCATGAGATTCAGAAGTTAGCCTTTACACCACGTGTACCCGATGTCGATGAATATCTCTTCCATCGTCTCTTGGCTGGAGGGTCTTCTGCGCTGCTGGTACCAGGATTTTCTCACACTAAAAAGACACAGTTCAAGGAGATGTTCAGATACAGGGAATCGAACCCCAAGCCATAGTTTAAACAAGGCGGCACATTGGTGAGAGTTAGCAGTTAGCCTTTCAACCATATCCGACGAGTTACAGCCTCTTGTCTCGGCTGAGTGGTATGAGACGAGTTAGCCTTTACACTGTGCCCGGTGAATCATGAATATTGCCTACGAGTTGCTCTTCCCCTGGGCCCAACCACTCGAATTTCTCTCAGGGCGAAAAAGATGATTGAATTCAAATACGGGACTCGAGCGCCACGTAAGTATATTACCAACAAGGCTTCAGATGCGGCGATGTTGAGCTTTGTTGAGTCTTGACCTTTACGCCATATCCAACGAGTGCTTACCTCTTCTTTCAAACTGATCTTTGCGGCCGAGTACGTCGAGGAGATGGCGAAAAAGTCCACACTGCCTCTTATTCGGATACGGGAGTCAAATCCCAGGACTGGTGAGAGGTTAGCCTTTACACCGCATCTACCCGATGAATATCCCTTCCGTTACCTCTTGAGTCTTGGGTGCAGAGTTTACTGCGCCACACAATTTATGTGGCGAAAAAATACACCGGAAGGACTTCGATTCGGATACGGGGAATCGAACCCCGAGCTGCCGCGCGCCTACAATGAAGTTCGTCATGAGAGGCGGCAATGTCGGCCGTTACACCATATCCGACAGCCTCAAACTATAGTGCCAAGTTGGAGTACGCAGCGCGCACCAATGCGATACTGCCTTCCACCGCGTCCGAGAAGGAGGAGCAACTGGCCAAGGATAGTTAGAGTAAAAACAACCCGAAATGGATGATTATATTTACCAGTGTTCCGAGTGGCCTTGTCTCCAGTTGCGAGGACCAGCCTCAGAAGGATATGACAGCAGCAGAAGGTGTCCGTGTTAACACACGAGGCCGCGGGTGGGTTGAAGAGGTCTCCACGGCCAAGAGATCCGGGCAACGCGTTCTCTATGGAAGCTCGTCGTCACGATGCGCCTGGATGCGCGCGCAAATACCTTGCGCGCTGTGTGAAGCCGAGCTTGGCGGGAGGTTCAATATCTTGGTCGAGGGGATGACGGTACAAGCACTGCAGAGAAACTTGGGCATTCGGGGTGTGTTCCAGCAGCGCGCTCTTGTGGGGAATGGCATACATCAGCGCACTTGTTCGAGGTTCAGCTTGGCAAGATAAGATGTCCTGTCAGACTGCCATTTTTTTGGGGACTGACGCTAAAATGGAAATGAGGAAACGTCGCAATAGGACATACCCGGATGGTGGTGAACGAGAAACCTAGCCATGTTCACAGACACGCGTTGTAGTAATTACAGCAGTGCGATGAAAGGGAGGACGAAGAAAGAGGCCATGTCATAGAAAGGTGTCGAACCGATCTGAAAAGACTTGTGCGCGTCTTTGTTCCCTGATAAGAAACGAAGCGAAAAACTGTCGCTGTAGTCCCTGCTGGCGATTGTTCTAAAACGGCCCAACAAGCCGCGCTCCCCGTGGTCTGTAAAAGGACTTCAGTCTTCCACACGGCAAATCATCAAGTAACCATTGTACCCAGACTAGAGGATAAACCTGTCTTCCTCGGAGTCATGATGAAGGCAAGATGAAGAAATGATCGAGACGGTCAGCACCGTGACACCTACGTACTTCGTTATACAAATGGATGTGGCCCGGATGTCGGATAGTGTAAAGGATAACATTGCCGCTTCTCATGACATCGAGTTCTGGTGCGGTAGCTCGGGGTTCAATTCCCTGTTTCCGAATCCATCATGAAATAGGCCAAAAATTTTTCACTTCATCCTACAGAAGTGTTTTTTCAAAGTAAACAAGGGTGCCAGGTTATGACTTGTTTCACAGCAAACTATCTTCCCAAGACCTGGTAAAGATTGCCTACTATACAGGGTAACCTCCTTGAGACTCCATGGCAATAAAGACAAAATCAGTCCTTCTTCTCGTCAAACACCTTGTACTCAACATCGTACCCGCCAATTCCCCTCCCAATCCATCGGCCAATGACCAAGTTGGCCAACCTCCCCGTCCATAGCGGGAAGTCGACCAGCACGACATCCGCATGGTCCATGAACGCGAGCATCTGGAACAGGTTCGGCGCTAGGCCCTGCATCGTGCACGAGCTCAAGTAGCCGTAGAAATTGTGCACAAAGACCTCGTCAAAGCCCGCGTTAGGGCCGCCGCGGACGCTGATGTGCACGTCGAGGTCGACGCCAGAGTCCGGGTCCGACCAGAAGGTGTGGTACCGCCCCGGGGTGATGGTGACGGTCTCCCCGGCAGCGAGTTTACCGAGCTTGCCGTCAAGGTCGTAGCAGAGCACGCCGGACTTGACGTCGAAGGTCTCGGTTTGGTATATGTGCCAGTGGTATGGCGCTAGGCAAGGTCTTTGAGGATGCTATAACGCGGGTGTTCCTACCTACGTACGTGTAGCAGTGCTCTTCCGTCCAGCGCCCGTGTGCGGGTTGTTCGCCTTGAATATTTGACGCGAGGTGAAGTTTCCCTTCCCGTCTGCGCCGATAAAGTATGTCTTGAGCGCGCCGTCAAAGAAATGCCAGCCGCCCTCTTCGTCGACCTTTATCGGCTGGAGTTCATACTACGCAAGTGTTATTGGCGAATTCGGAGGGAGAACGGGAAGTTGTCGCACCTTGGGAAAGAGATTCATTTCGACGTGGTGGCTGTTGGACACGATGTCCCAGGCATTTATAGCTACCGGCAGCTGCCAAGGTGAGAGATAACCATGATCGTGCGCGGCCGAGACGGTTCAGTCACAGCACGTGAGTGTTGTCATGTTGAGTAGCCACGCGGACTTGCGAGCGACTTGGACTTTACGGCCACTGTGTTTTCCAATTCCAAAAGCATTCGTGTTCGCCCACAGAAATGGGCATTATAAGAGATATTTATATGCCGACGTGTTACACGACTGGAACTCCCTCCAACCTGTTCTCTACTCTTAACAGCACGCGCAGCTTTGTTTTCCCCAACTTCCACCGGCGCGTTTACACTCATGTCTTGTCTTGCAGCATACCGCGAGGCTGGGATTATCCTCTTTTCTACTGTCATTTACCTGGTCAGTATTCTCTTAGCTTGCTAAGAATACAATCCAACAAGCATCAACTGTCAATCACACGAGGCTGAAAAAGGTCTATTTCTGTCCTCTATCCATCTATCCTTCTTTCCTGACCATCACGACACTCCCTTTCATGGCAGAAGCCTGCATTCAATGGGAAAACAAGTCTTCACATCCTTCTTTCGATTTCGCTGCCTGTCAATGCGATAGCACTGACTTTTCGAATATCAAGGCTTCGACAGTATGCACTGATAGCATTCTGCGGCTTGTAGGAATCTGCGTGTCCGTCCTCCTGCTCGTCGGTAGCAGCTTCGTTTTGTGTGGTACCGGAAACCGGAGGAAGAAGTGGATGAAACGGTGGAAGGCCGTGGTAATATTCATGCTCAAAATCCCTGCCGCACCAGCTCTTATACTTGGCCGGTTCATCACGCATCGAGCTAGGCGAATACAAGCATTATGCGATCTCGTTCTCGATGTCTGGGTTACCCATCCTGTTTACCAGCGCCTAACCACACGTCGACGTTCAGCTCATCCCGTGCCGCTTATACAGTGTCCAATTTTACCTCAGGAACTTTGTAACGCCATCATTGCGCTTTACGACAAGAAATCCTCGTTGCTGGCATGCAGCCTTGTTTGTATCGCCTGGGTTCCGACGAGCAGGCGCCATCTGGCGATTACCGTGACGCTCACGTCTCATGAACGTACGGCGCGGCTGGGATGCCTCCTACGGTCTCCTTTACAGACAATTTCGCGCAGCGTTCATGTCGTCCTTTTTAGCGGACAAGATTTCGGTCAGCATTGGCGTGTCCTTCGCCTTCTTCGTCTTAAAGGCGTACCGATTCAAGGCGCGATTATCACGCGCCATCCCCATCAAACACGCCGCCTACTCCAAATTTACCCCGACACACACGATCTGACTTTTCGTGTCTACCCGAGCAGTGTTGATCTGGACCTGTCGGCCGACACGTTACGCACGTTTCTCTTGTACACCCTCCACTTTAAACGTCTTCGTTCGCTTGCTATAAATGTCCTGCTGGAACGGGTTCCCGTCTCTTGGGGATCTTGCCTTGGCGCCGACCAGGTTACCGATAGTTTACCCATCACGGAATTAGCGTTGTATGGAAGATGGTCGACATATCTGGCGAGGTGGCTGCAGAGTCGGTGTAGGAATCTGGAAACCCTGCGAATAATGGGAGATGGATGGTCGGGACGTGATAACGCGACTGTCGATGCTCTCATCAGGGCAAATTGGCAGACGCTTCGGCATTTGAAGTTGGCTGTGCCTGCCACTGATGGTTCGTATTTCTTCAAGAATAATAATCTTGTTCTGACTTTGTTAACAGCGCCTCTCAATCTATCAGCAACGAAACTAGATTCGATTCATCTTGTCGTCGACGTCGACTCAGTTGCAAGCATCGATTGTGCTATCAAGACGTTACGAACTTTAGATGTACTCCAGCCGCCCCCTCGAGAAGTGTTGATCCAAACAAGGCATACGGATGATATATTGCTGTATGGATATGCGTCGTCCTTTTCCGAGGTGTTGGTGGACACATTTGGTATGCGGCTCGTACATGGAAGATCGCGTTGGATGAGATATCTCCGTCCAGAGAACGGCGCCGGCGAAATAGCGACGACTAGGGCTGTCAGTCGACGTTTTCTATAACGCGGACTTTCCATTGTTCGCCTTTACACGAATATATATAGCACCTTCTTTTCAGTACTCAGTTCGACCCAAGTGGGCGGCATCACGCCAGCGACTGTCCTATAATCATCCGAGACAACTGTCTTACTTCGAATCCTGCGCCGGTACAAATCCTTGTCTTCTTTATCCCATGACCGACTTTTGCTCTACCTGGCGCAATCAGACTTCACATCCTCTCATCGACTTCGCGGCCTGCAGATGTGACGGAAAAGACATCGCAGGACTTTCTGCGCACGAAGTATGTGCGTACAGTGCTGTTCGCGTGGTCTGCATCATAGCACCCTTTGTCGTTATCGCAGTCGTATGCTGGTTTCGTGGGGTGAAAAGAGGGTTGGAGGAGGTCGTGATTCTCTGCTTGGCTTTGATTGTGGCCGTTTTTTGGGTGCCGCTCTACGGTTTTCCGGTGCTCTTCCTCCCGTGGCTTCTCCGTCAGTTGATTGATTTCCTTCAATGGTCGACAGCCTATGCCGGAGTCTGCATGGATAGGGTCATCTGTCATCTTCGCATTCAGCGCCTCGCGAAGAAACGGTCCACCCGCAGTGCTCCTACTATCGTCCAGTGTCCCATTCTTCCCATAGAACTCTGTGACACCATCATTTCGTTCTGCACGGATCCTGTGTTACTATCCTGCAGCCTCGTTTGTGTTGCATGGGTGCCCATGAGTCGAAAGCAGCTGCGTCTGGAGTTCCGATTCACATCCTACAAACGCACTATGCGGTTGAACCACATCTTACGGTCGCCTTTAGAAACGCTATCCCCATGGGTTACTGGCATTGAGTTGGGGGTGAAGTCTGATCATCAGCAGTGGCGATTGCTACACCTTCTCAA
>QLPD01000358.1:0-14354 GCA_003314085.1 Hymenopellis raphanipes
TTTGAGCAATGGGAATGTCAGCACGCACATTACTTAGCGGCGTTGATCACTCATCGCAAGTACGTTTCCGTCATTGCGGCTTCTCTTATTCTCGTGTCCGATGTGGTCGTGAGGATTGACAATCCTTAGGAATCTAACGAAGACCATAGGTAAAGTTCTTACCGTATACTTTCATTCACCGTCCTCGACGCGAAATTTTCCCTAGATTACGGGATCTCTACCACTATCCCTATGCAAGGCGATACTCTTGAGGTATGATGGCTGCAGCGTTGGTTTATGCGCCATCTTCAGCTTCTCTCCGTCGAGGTACATGTTCGCCGTCTGTTCTGAGAGGCGAACTAACTGTTTCGTAGGACAAACAGGCCGGTTCCGTCGTGTGGCACAGCCAGATGATGTTTGACAGTACTTCCATCGATGCCCTTCATCCAGTACTCTTTGGGAAGATTCTGTGGTTTGCATTTAAACATCGATATCTCGTTAGAAAGGCTACATACCTGAACTTGTGCCGTCCTATTGAATATTAATGTCTTCCATGTTTATATATCTCAGTCATCGCGCCCTCGTCCTTGGGTGTTGACTGGATGAATTTCTGTCGTTTTCCCAGTGTTACCGTGGACTAGCTTCCGTAAACGTCCTCCCCTCGATGGTACTGCTGCATTGGCGACATTGGCCAATCCGAATTCGTCATCTCAAGTACCGACGTGAATATACCTTGTGGCCCTAGTCGTAGACAAGGTGCCGTAAGGTCAGGAGCAGCTGGGCTCGACGTCTGTGCAAAGCACCGAGCTGAGCGCTTTAGGATGACGCGTACACCTTGCCCTAGAGTAAAGTTATATGCAGAGAGATAGACCGTGCATGTCGGCATTCACGTTTAGATGATGGTCGTACGGAAGCAAGTGGTGACACTGCTCGATGTGGCGCATGGCATTGTTTTGACTTCCTTCATCCCTCTCACTTCTCGGCGCGAGACGAGCGGGCGTGACAGCATATGCCAAAGCACTGTGATCGTAGATCTTCAATGGTCTAATTCCTAAAGCGTTACTCTCAGTTTACTAAGTCTCGTACCGGGTCGGGGATCTCGGTGAAGCGAAGATCTCCGTCTTGCGTAGGCAAGTCGGCTAGGCCGGCAGGTAAATTAGCCACAGGTAGTCTTCAAAGTTAAATGAACTGCAAAAATAGTACGTGAGGCAGACAGGATCACCGAAATGCGGCGTAATTCGATATAGTATGTTGAAGGCCACTTTCAAGTTCAGACGACGACTTTCACGTACATCCAAGGTAGACGGAGAATAGCCTACGTGACTGGGGGAAGAGAAACTAAGAGAACAAATCATAACGCGAGGAGCCTCCTAGAGGGGTGCTCATATGAGATAGAAGTTTAAGTATCATCTAATCTGCATCTCATAAATCTAAACTGGATACACAGCATGAAATCTATCCCAAATTGTCCTCAACGTCAACTATATAACGGGCTTATTTCGCCTCTTCGCCCTCCCTGTCTAAATCCAACAAACTCGAAAATGTCACCTGTCCTTTTGAGTCCCAGACCTCGACGCCTGTGGAGCGATCCATGAACATATACTCGTCAGGCTTCAGCGGATCTTCAGGTAAAGACCAGTATACTAAAATCCCATTTCGTCAGATCCTGAGGCATTCACGGGGGAAGACTTGCCACTTACATCGATATTTCTCCGCCTGGAAATGATTGTACAGCGCCTCCCCAATTACTGTGTAGGTCCACTCGTCTTGCCCGTCTGTGGAATCGGACGTGATAGGAACGAGTACCGGAGGATTCGGTTCAACGCGCTCCGTGACGGGCCCGTTGGGTGCGCGACGCATGACATATCTTAACGTTCAAAGGTCAGTTCCGGTGCATAAAGTGCCGCAGATAACGATATCACCTCTTCACATCGTATCTCGGGACCCGGTCGTAATTAGGCGAGTAGTGCACAGAGTACTCCTGCGAGAACCAAAGCCACTGCTTGTATGACCCATCCTGCAAGGTCACTTCGTACTCTTGACCCAGCGTTGAGAATGTCGGTGGGCGCTGACCGGATTTAAGTCCTTTTGTTCGAGCTCGCTGATCCATCACAGCCTGTATGAATTCCTGTCGTTGCCCAAGCGTTAACATCGACTGCATCCCCGATTCATCAAAATGGTAAGGGCGCGTTTGATTCTTGCCAATATTGTCAAATTCGAACACGCCATCGCAAGTACTGATATGACCATCCGTTCTGATAATGGCCGGGAACATGAGGAATGTCAGATTCGCGTTGAGGACGGTGTAATGTGACCATTCAGCTTCGTCAGCGCCGGCGGAGAGAAAGGGGTCCTGCATGAACGCTGCCATAGTGCGAAAGTTGGGCATGTTCATGAGAGTGGAGACCACGTCCGGGGCGTTGCGGTAGAAGAGCATGTGGCCTGGGGTGAAGACGAGAATGTCGTCGTTCCACTGATTGGGTGACGCTGAGGCGATAACGTCGAAAGAGAGTGCGAGATCCCATGGAACTGATGAAAAGTCAGTATAGCGGTAAGGCACAGACAAGACAACGACGTACACATTCTGTCGAAACTGCACCAATACGGTTAATAGAATAGAGCAGTGATAAAAACACTTCCTTACCTTCCCCACATTTCATCCAGATCGGTACTGCCCCAAATCGACGTGCGAGGATCAACCCAACGAGAGAAGATAGCCGCTCGAAATGGTCGGAAAAAAGTGTTGTACTATGAAGACGTTAAGCACGGTTTCGCCACCTAACATGGACAGACGTCACCCAGTCAATATTCGCCCTAGCTTTCATCTTGCCTTTCAAGAGTTCGATGTCCTCTTGCGCACAATCGTTCCACCGCGCGCAGATCCACTCCGCATGCATGCTCCAATACTCGTCAAAGCCAAGGCAAACCTCTCGCGCATTAGCTGTTTCCCTAAGACCCGGAAAGGGCAGGCAACCTTTGCCCTCCTGCTCTTCTGGCTCGAGTGTGTATTTGACCAGCAGGAAATCAATCTCCGGATTCGCCCGGACGGCGGCCATGAAATTCGGAAGATGGAGCTGTGGACGTGAAGGATTACGGAAGACGTTAATAATCGTAATTTTTGGAGCCACAGGGGAGTGAGGGTTGGCGCCGTTTGTAAACCCAGACGGCGGGAAGCCAGAGGTGTCTTGAGGGCCCGAAAAGGGGACGTTGTCGGATAAGAATGGGTACGAACGAGCGATATAGAAGAAAAGAACAACAACGAGGGTTGACAAGAGGAGAGCCGGGAGGGCGCGCTTCATTGCAGGCATTGTAGGCATCGGGGTAGAAAGGAACCAAGGTGGGTCAAGATGTCTAGATCTCAGTTCCTGTTTATGAATGATTCAATTGAAGGATAGGGACTCGGTCGGACTAAACATGCCTTCCTGCTTGTCGTCTGCGACGGTGCCTTGCCTTTCGGATGTCTTCAACTCTAGCTCCAAGCTCTTGGTTAGCTTATATTGCGCGACACTTGGATATACACATACCTTTACTTCTGGCCTTACATCTGGCACGTTCGTCAAGAAAAGGGAAAATACTGTTCCAAATCATGTCTTGGATATTGTATTTTCTGGTGCGACCTGATTGGTAAACAGTGCACAGCGTTGAACTCAAGTTGAAGTGGTGGATATTGGGCGACGCGAGAAGAACGCAGAGCGCTAAGCCCTCATTTCCGAAACGATCTAGTACAAGTGTATCATCGAGAGCAGGGTGCTCGGGGTACCCACGGAGGAGGACCGAACATTTGTTCAGGCGGAGATGGTGGGCAAAATATTTCCATGATCGCAATCGTATTCTAAGCTAAGACAGCACTGGTATTCGACCTACCGAAGGAAAGTTAGCAAGAGAAATGTGTTCATGACTGTAGGGACTCACTTTAATCTCTCGTCCAAGTAAGAGGAGGCAAAACCTTTATGTTTTGTATGGGAGTCTCCAAGAGCAGTCATGGTTTTGGACAGAAATCAAAGTGATTACCTCAGCTGTCACCTCAGACACGGTCATGTGAGATGTGACGCAGTGACAATCGACTTTTTGAGCTGCCATCTCCTTCGTGCGTGCTATTGTTCTTTGCGAGATAGACGAGCGGGTATCCAAGAGGAAGCTGTCAAGGTACAATAATTGACTCTAGATAGCCGCACTTTTCATTGGGACGCCGTTGTCGGAGTGGCGCAGCACTTTGTAGTCGTTCATGTGCAGCGGACTACTGTATGTCCTTCTTACGGGATGTATGACACCTTCCTCTTCAAGTCATCCACCGCTACAGTCAGCTTTTCTGATAGTAAGTTGTGTATCTCTTCTGAAATTCATCCCGACTGACTTACATATCACAGATCACCTTGTAGCGAACTTCAGAGGAAGAAAATAAAACTCTGGTAATCTGATGATGATAGTGTCACTCACGCGCGGTAGCGACATGTTGTTCAACGAATCATGACAGGGCATTCACGTCCACATCATTGGTTGGCCCCGTCGTTTCACTCCTGCCTGACAGATTAAAAAGCACTGGCCAGAGATTGACTACCGAATCATGGAGACGTGCTCCTTTGTAGATACTTGAGAAGTCCGGAATCGTTGGAAGGTCTCGGTCTTGGAACGAATGTCAATCAAGACGTGTGCTGATATCTGTATTGGAGGAATTTGAACGGCGACATCTTGGCGACATCATTTCGGCATCCCAGTTGGTCGTGCAGTCGGTCTCCTTAGGACACGCTAAAAGTACGCCAAAGCATGATAACGATAGGCACGCGCACACATGGTTTTCCGAATCGCTGCCGAATCGGATAGCCGCCCAGTGCATCAGCGACATGATCGACGTGACCTCATGATTGCAACTCTTTCCAAAACCACCACCAAGTCATTTAGGATCGTTTCTAGAGACTTCACTGCCGTCACTAGAAGGTCGGGTATCGCGATGTCCACGAAGTTCTCTCTTGAATCAAAACTTAAAGTCTGTTATCGGCGTTATGTCGGCCCCAGTGACCACTCACTCATGTTTTTTCCAGTTGCGTGATGGCCACGAGATTCCGAGGCTCGGCTTCGGTAAGCCCAACACTCCACGACGCCCGTCATATGATAAAGTCCTAAACTTGAGATAGGCACGTATGAATTGGACGGCCAGGATGCATACAACGCCGTTATGTGGGCTTTAGAGGTGCGCCTCTCGACGAGGGCATCGATACCGATTTCATTAATCTAAGTCCATTTCGCGATTGGCAGTCTGGTTATCGTCACATCGTGTGTAGACGCCCTCTGCTTCAGTCAAAGTTCTCCCATCTGACGCGTTTCTGCCTACAGGATTCAGCAGAGTGGTATGAAAACGAAAAGGAAGTCGGCAGCGCCATTCTCGACTACTGCAAGGCCGCCTCCCTTCCACGGTCCGAGGTCTTCTACACCACCAAGCTCAAAATCAATGGAGGCTACGAGCACACAAAAAAGGCGATCCAGCGCTCTCTCGATGCGTGTCAATTGGGGTACATTGATTTATATTTGATCCACGGACCCCTCGGAGGTGCACAGGCGAGGAAGGACTGCTGGCGAGCGATATGTGATGTCCAGAAAGATGGCTTGATTAGGTCTGCTGGAATTAGCACCTTCGGCGTCAGACATATCCAGGATCTGATTGGTGAGGGACTACCAGTTCCAACTGTCCACCAGGTAGCAAAATTTCATGTCCTTGAAGCCGACGTCCAGGCTCATGTCTGCTGCCGCCATCTAGATCGACTTGCATCCCTTCCAAGTCCGTCAGGAGATAGTGACGTTTTGCAAGGAACATGATATCGCGTTAGAGGTGTGTGTTCTGAGCTTGTTTGTCATTCATGATAGTATCGATTAAGCTGTCTCGTCCATCGGTGCTTCGTCGCTCTCGTTACTGACGTCCCTTGGTAGGCCTGGGCGCCTCTTGTTCGCGGAATGCGTTTCAATCACCCGTCGATCCAAGTTCTTGCGAAGAAGTACGACAAGGAGCCGGCCCAGATACTCCTGCGCTACTCCCTTCAAAAGGGATACGTCGCGATACCCAAGTCGAGCTCGAAGAAACGCGTCGTGTCGAATACGGATATTTTCGATTTTGAGTTGAGTGAAGATGAGCTCATCGGATTAGACGGACTTGACGAAAGTAAGTTTCACTTTTGTGAGATGGCATATCACTTCTAAGCCCGGACGTAGGTTTAGTGACGGACTGGGACCCGACGACGTGTCCGTGAACTACGGGTGTTTGATATCGATGCGCGTGCAAGTTCTGCTCTAGGCCCTATCATGAAGGCATCCGGAGCTTGTGTACTTCCTCGCGCCCTCCTGCATACAAAACATAACGTGTTCTTCCCCCTTGTCACTAGTGATTGTACCTGACAGTACTCAATTAATCAAGCTCAAGGAGTGTATCGCCTATGTCATCTTCCTTCGTGCAAATCCTGGTAAACTATTCATAGAAGATTATCTATCCATCTCCCTGACAACTAAGGTTAGGCTTTAAGTGATCTCGTGATGGCAGCACGTATGTTAGATCCGGTCGACTTACTGTTAGTTAACATATCTTGACGAAATCTCGCCAGGAATTTGGCGCGCGCGGCACATGGGGCGAAATAGGCTTTCGCGCGTTTTCCGTACGTTTATTTCAATGATCCCGATTTGTATGTCATATTGACCTGATCGCGATCGTTTAAACGTCTATCAAAAGCGCTTGTGTGGCGCTCTGCGCCGATCATCTCGCGACGTTTGCGCGTTCACGTCCGGGAGTCGGTATTTAAATTGTGTGTATCTCTAAGACGGCATCATTACATTCTCGAGCACCACCGTGGAAATTTGTACGTGAAGTTTCTCCGTCAGTCCATACATTCATGTCGTGTTAGGACCACGGTGTTCAGTATCCCCGCTGCCTGCCAGACGCGAACCTGGGGATCACTAAATGATGACCTGCGAGTAATACATCCCGCACATTAAATCCTGATGTTCATCAACGTATGTCGCTTCGAATTTGATGCAATTGAGAGTTCTCTGTAAAGTTCAGCTATTCGAGGAGACTTTGTGCAGCTTGGTATGTACACAGTGTCATCAAGTATACGTATAGTGGAGCCTGAGAGAGCTGGAAGGCGTCAAATGCCGAATGTCGCACAACGGGCAACTGTCTCCAATAAGCATAGTGGTTGATTTGCTCCGCTTGATTGAGGAGCTTCGCGGGAAGTCGCGGGACGGAGACCCAATCCAAGTGCGCCGATAGTTGCGTTGGAGAGTTGAATGTAACCGCATTTAATAGCCATGTGGTGAGTCCTTCTCCTTGGGTAGGCGTGTGAGGTTGGAACTCTTCTCATCGCCAGTATACTTACGTCTTTCTATACAAAAGGCGGATATATCTTCTGAAAATACACCTTCAAAAGAATCTGGAACACTCACACGCAGTCAGAGTTGATTGATGAGGCACCTGTGTAGCCCGAGGCGAGCTGAAAGTTCAGCGTGTTATCTTGTCCACGGCGCCTCTGCAGCGCACGGCAATCTGTATTCCTGCGGTGGAGTGTTCTAGGGCTCCGAGTTCATCTCACTGTTGCTTCTACGCCGACTCACATGTCCTGAAAGCGCTTCGATGAACTTGAATGTTGCCGACTGAGATTGAAATCCGTGTCAAGCGCGCCAGAATGCTCACGAGCTCAATTTAGCGCTGGTAAGAGGCCTCTCTCAAAAGA
Source organism: Hymenopellis raphanipes (assembly GCA_003314085.1). Taxonomy (NCBI): domain Eukaryota; kingdom Fungi; phylum Basidiomycota; class Agaricomycetes; order Agaricales; family Physalacriaceae; genus Hymenopellis; species Hymenopellis raphanipes. The sequence goes on from QLPD01000358.1 coordinate 7,692, forward strand.
CGGCGACTATCCTTCTTCTCTAATTTGGCGACGCACTGAACTGTGGTAGTTGTGATAGTATTTTCTCAACATCAAAGCAAGCGGAGGATGTCATCGCAGTCGAATTTCAAAGGGAGTGCAGGGTCCTCCCAGGGCAATCAGAAACTTCGCGGTAAAAGCCGATGTGCCTGCGGCGGTCGGATGCAATGTCCGAACCTTTCCCTCTTGCTTTTGACCTTGACGCACGGCGGTGAGTCTTGTCGCGCCAAGTTCGACCTTGGCTGGAAGCTGACTTACTCGAAATTAGCTCCATCCACCCATTTGGCGGGAAGCATGTCCAGCACGGCCCAATCACATATTCAGGTCTTTCAGTCTGTGTGAGCCTCTGCCCAAATAGAAGCCACGGCGATCACGTACTCGTAAACTTCCCCGCTTTGATGCATCTCGTACTTTCGCATTGCGTTACCCTCAAATACCGGTGCTGCTTGACGGGAGTCTTGGGTACTCACTCTCCCCGCTGCTGCGATGTCTTTCCATCCCAATCTGTTTCCAATGGACGTCTGGGAGCAGATAGGGTATTACTTTCTAGCACGGGACAACACCTTTCTAGGGCTGCTACCCGGATTAACGTCCCTCATCCTGACCTGCAGGTGGATTCATGATTCATTGTCCTTTTCGGCCAACCCTCGTCTTTATGCTCGACTCTTCTGCTACAAATTCGACGTCGAGGCTCCGCGTCGTCGCCTCTCCGATCGATGGTTCACTGCTCCCTGCTTGGCGATTGAACTCAGAAAACGCTTTACCGTGCTGCAGCGTGTCCGACGGCAGGCGGAGTACGCTGTTGAAGACATGTGGACATGCTATCTCATGTAAGTCATTTATTGCAATGCGCGCTCATTGACTTAGACCATCCAGGATGCTCGAAAATGACGGTCGAAACGAGCGTCAGCTGGAATGGGCTGGACTGTCCGAATATATTTTGAAGTGTGTGTCACATCAACTCCCTGCCCCCACAAGCACAAGTCCGTCTTGGGTTTACGATACGGAATCCGCCTCTTTACTCCTTTGGTTATCCTGGATGATGAGTACGAACGGTTAGTCCAGCAGCTCATTTGAATGTGATTACAATTGACTAGTCCTGTGATAGACCGACTCAGGACCGAATCGTCATCGGTCAGGACCTGGTGGACCGACAAATTTCTTCACCGTTTTTTGGTAGCAGGTTTCCGAGTCAGTCTTTCACACGACCATGCAACGCCGACTGATAGATATCAATAGTTTCCTTCTCTTTACGCTCCAGATTCTTTTCTCCATCTACCAATTTCTCGACACGTTAATCCTATGCCTCCCGTTATCTCGGGCCCCTCGCCCGCTGTCAAGACGATCACTCACTTCTCTCGTCCGCTAGTCGTGTCTGCGCCACTTTTGAACGCGGCCGCGCTATTATCTTGGATGGTTAGACAAGAGCTTGTTCACGCCGCAGAACCTTGGGATACTACTGCCTTTTCCGACGTACCGCCGACTCGCGCGGCAGCCATAGCTCTCAATCGTCAGGGTCCGACGCTTGAGGACATCCTTGCGTATCGCGAACAGCGCGTTGCATCTCCCCTTCCTCTGTCCCTGCCCACGCCTGCATCCTGGGACGCGTTTGACCATGTGACTTGCGGCTCGCATGAGGATGAAGAGTTGGACGAGGAGCAGGCTGAAGAAGACCTCATGGAACCTGGGTCCGAGAATCAATCCATCTTTACGGATTCGCAAGTATACGACTCCGACTGGTACCGCACGGTATCGTGTGTGAACATGTTCTCTCTGGACCGGCCACTACGAGGTGTCGTCTTTTCACCGGGATCCTTGACGGGTCGGTGGGCCGGTCAATTCCTCGTACGTATCGGCAATTGACTGGATTAGTGCGGGACCTCACCTAGTTTTAGTTCACGAGCATGGATGACTACCTGCGCATGCTGCAAGGCGAATCCCATGTCGACGCCAATAGCATCCACATACTGACAAGACCGTTGTACTGGGACCTTCAAGAGCACCACTGCTTGCAGCCGACCGAACCGCTCAGTCCGGGAGCAGACGAATACGAGAGTGACGACGTGTTAAATGCCTGGTTGCCGCGGGGATTTAGTCTCACGAAGCATGAGGTGAGCTTCAACTTTCTTTTCTTACATACGTAGAGGCGCGATTTACTGATGTTTTCCCCATAGAGCGCGATAGACGTTTCGGAACCCGACAACGATATGCGCCGCACTGTGCGCTACCATACGTACTGCCCCGATGGGCTCTCCAACGCGACTTATTCCAAATCGGCGACTCAGGCACTGCGACGGGAATGGTGTGGAGACGAGGAGATTGCCGACTGGCCCATTGACGTTGATACGTCGTGGCCCGTCGGCGACATGGCAGATCAGTTCAGCGCCACGACCTCGTCAGAAGGCTATGTCGACACGGTCTCACAGCGAAGTAGCGGCGTTGCCGATATTCTGATTACAGGCGAGGTGGGTGCAGTGTGTCTCGTACAACTGTATGCAGTAGTGATTTCATCTCATTTAGACCGGCCATCTGCATGGGGAGGCATGGGGTCATTATACCGTTGTGGGACGAGTTCGGGCTTGGGACGGCCTCGTCGTTCTTCTGTCTCAACCTGTAGGTACCTAATCCGAGTACCATCCGCTGTCGCGACTGACCTTTTACTTAGAAGAATCCGGCTCACGCAGCCCTTGGAACATGGGTGTTCAAGGGATATCTACATGGTAAGAATTTGGTTGGGCGTTGGCGAGAGACATTGACTGCTGCTGGTCTGGTTGGATATGAGGGTTCATTTTCAGTATCAAAAGAGTCTTAAGCACGCGTTTTTTGTCGTAGTGTACGATTGTAAGGACTTCTTATGTTGCACCATATAACGTGATCGAAACCGAAAATCACGGTCCGGTCTTTCCGTTCCATCTTCCAGACCACCCTCACGAAAGAATAGCTTCTCTTGCGTGTCAACGCGAAGCCAAATTATCCCACTCTAGGTGTACGTCGTACGCGTTGTCACTATGTTGCCAGGTTCTCATCTGGAAACTGGGCAGAGCCGGAAGCCATGCTAGCTGGAAAACTTCCTCGTTCTCGATTCTATTCTCAAAGAGGAACGGCGAAAACCACACTGGAGTACATTACTTGTAGGTGATGAATGATAGCCCCGAAAGCAAAGAGCCATACCCCGCGGGTTCATCAATGTCGGAGTTGATAGTGATGAATACAATTACGATTCTCCAGTTGGTCATTTCCGTGAGTGAACTTGTTGCTGCCTTATTCGCATCGTTCTTGGTGAATGATGGGCGAGCGACAAGTCATTTCGACAACCTGCATCGGCAACCCGTGGTCTATTGATGTTACATACCCCGATTCTGCCTCTGCGGCTTTTGGGCGAAGATGGCCGATTGGATACAATAGTACGCATTAGTATTCGACTTTTTCTTGGTACACTGATACTGATACGGTAAACATACAAGGTCCCAGGCTCCAAGTCGTCGCTTTGTTCGATGTTCCGTCGACATGCAACGACTGGAAGCGGTTGTGGGAAGGTAACGGCTCTTCGCTTCCCTTCGGTATTGCCGTACAGCTGCCATGTCGGTCAGATGTACGCAACAAGCGCTGGGAACGATCTACATGTCTATCACCAATCAGGTAAGTATCTTACCGCCAAAATTTTACATCTCATCTTTTTTCCCAGATCACCTCGGATGCAAAACAGACCACTTTCAATTTACACCCATCTCGATCGCGTGCGTTACGGCCTCAGCGGGGAATGCCGTAAGTTCTTCATCGAGCAGAAGACTGAAAATCTCGGGAAGCCCAGAATAGCAGCTCGACTGCATGACGCAGATGGTCCTGCCGAGTCGTGTCTGCTGGCCTCATGATAAGACGTAGAAGTGTTGAGGTAAAGAAGAGATGTAATGAAAGCTAATTCTAGGGAAGTATTCCAAACGATATTGATGGAAGAAGTGGCGCTAAAAATGTCAGGTAAACCCCCTCTTTCGGTAAGTTGCTGCTTTGTAAACCCTATCCGACGCCGCCAGATTCTGGCTTTTACGCCCAAACGGTATCGATCCGGAATCTGATTACCGCGCTAAATGGGGCTCTGGGATTGGCCACGAAACTGCTCGCGGCCCTATATACTGGTCCACAAGTTAGGTTTGACCATCCATCACACAACCTCTAACTCTATGGCGGCTACATCCTCTTCGCCTGACGTCCCGCCGTTTATCGGATATGTCGAGACGACACTGAACGCCTTGCGTTTGATCCACGCAGCGCGTCAAGGCGTCATTCCGCGTATTACGCGCCGCCTCAATGACACCGAACGTCGAACTATGATCAAGAGTGGGGCCGTTTTTGTGTTCAGTGTCGACGAGAGTAGCATAAAACGATGGACCGGTGAGCGTGTACACCGACACCGACTCTTATTTGCTCTAACGGTTTGCCAGACGGTCTACTTTGGTCGCCCTCGCGAATAGTTGGAAACTTCCTGGTAAGCACTGCACGTCCACTGGAATAGGTCGATACTCATCCTCCAATAGGTCTATCGTGAAATCAATGAACGCGCCAGCAGTCGAAGCGGTAGCAAGAAGCCGTATCCGCTGGATAGTCCGGGAGCCCTCGCACGCACGGGAATGACGACGGGCCATTCACCTCCACATAGCCCCAGCGACCAGGGTACCTTCAAGCCCAACGGCCTCATCAAGAAGGTGAGTATTTTAACTATTACTTTACGTTCACGTCTAATTCACGTCTAGACAATTACTGTCACCATCGAAGGCGCCGACCTCCACCTAATCTCGTATTACACGTCGGAGGATATTCGTTCTGGGAAGCTCAAGGTATGTCCGTCAACAAACGACTTGAATGCCGACTCACGCCCATTTTACAGCGACCTTCAGGTCGAGCTGACATTATGAATCTCCACATGCCGCCACATATCTTCCAACTGACGAATTTCCGCGTACCTCCCAAAACCGAAATTGGCCCTGACGGAAAGCCACGATTTGTGTGAGTCTTCCCTCCCTCGTTGCAGGCGGTTCGTTGAACAGCTTAAAAGAACGGAGCCTGAGGACACCGAGCCCAATATCGAGCCGAAGGTGGAGGAGACGCCTTATCATCTCTCGCATTCGCCCCATTCCCCATCCACACCTACTTCCCCCGAGCACGCATTTTCCGGCGTTGGCTACAGTGGAATGGGCCATGAGTCCTCGTATCACCGCAACGCCGACCGATGGACTTCCGGAGGGAACGACATTTCAAGGGTGGGTTCCCCAGCCCGACAAGACTATTCGTGGACGCTGTCGCCGATCTCGGCGCACCCATCACTTCCTACGCCGAAGCGGGAGAGCATGAGCGATGCGACTTGGACCTCCTTACCCTCCAGCCGTTATGATTCCTCGAGCGCCGGAGTCTACGATAATTCGCGCACTCGCATGCGGCCCTATCACAGCACTACGCCTAGGGAACCAGACGGTGGATACGGCTCCAGGCCGCGCCACAGAGAAGGCAGCGCGCATCGTCTTCCGTGGCTCCTCAATGATACGCAGACTAGCAGCGTCGATCGAGAGACCCGCGGTACTTCTTGTCGCTCCTCGTACACACCCACGACCACCTCTATCTCCAACACATACTCCTCTACTGGAGTCGCATATTCATCGGCTTACGGACCTCCATGGGGAGGCGCGTCTGATCATTCCTTGAACGTCTCGACTCCGCCGCCGTTCAACCACGGCTATTCTTCGGCGTCGTTTGCGAGCCAAGGCCACGGCGGCTACGATTCCTAGAAGGATATTGGTTCTTGACCCCCCGTTCTTGACTCTGCCACACCGGATAATTACATACTTGCACCTGTAGATACTAGTACTCGCACTGTAAATTACCATTTCCTTACCAGTTTCTTGTCCTCCGCAGTTGTAGAAACGTTTTTGTTCTCGATGTTTCTGAATACACGAATTCTTTCTATTGAATTGAACTAGTGAAAGTACGAAGTCGACGTTGAGCGACTTGACATCAAGTCCAGTTCCTACAGGAGAAGCACGACGCGTAGCCGCCAATATCGGAAATTGGCCATACGGACGCAAAATCCCGACACCAAGAACTTCGAGAGGTCAATCCGAACTCGAAGCCCTTCACATAAGCTTCGAGTTGAGGTGGAAGGCATACTTACCCCGGATGTATGTAGAGACATCATAATACGACGGAAGTAGGGAGCCATCTTGTAGATTACAGTAAAGTAACACATTGTATAACAGTGTATATAGTGGGTGGTTTCACTTTGACGAGTCCAAACAGAAGGGATCGAGCACGCATAAACGCCAGCACGCGAACATGCGCTGAGCATCCGACGGAGCAAAGAGGCACGTAGGTAACCCAACTAAGAATGATTTACTAATGCAGGTCGGTAAAGAAAATCGCTTAGATACAAGCTTACCTTTTGCTCTGGCGCTTAACGTCGGGAATTGACTTGATTTCCCTTGAAAAAAGCGTTTAGGCAGTCCATGCTTTTAGCCAGGCGACGTTAACTCAGAAGTGCCTTAAAAACCTAGAAATCACAGGGAACGATATGTTCAGCGTTCATGACCACACCTGGGAACTAGATCCGGACCTGTCCGTGCAAAAGCGAAAGCTCGCGTGCTAGATCAAGGAGCACAC
>QLPD01000359.1:0-13213 GCA_003314085.1 Hymenopellis raphanipes
AATCTCGTATTACACGTCGGAGGATATTCGTTCTGGGAAGCTCAAGGTATGTCCGTCGACAAAGCACTTGAATACCGACTCACGCCTATTTTACAGCGACCTTCAGGTCGGGCTGACATTATGAATCTCCACATGCCGCCACATATCTTCCAACTCACTAATTTCCGCGTACCTCCCAAAACCGAAATTGGCCCCGACGGAAAGCCACGATTTGTGTGAGTCTTCCCTCCCTCGTAGCAGGCGGTCTCGTTGAACAGCTTAAAAGGACGGAGCCTGAGGACACCGAGCCCAATATCGAGCCGAAGGTGGAGGAGACGCCTTATCATCTGTCGCATTCGCCCCATTCCCCATCCACACCCACTTCCCCCGAACACGCATTCTCCGGCGTTGGCTACAGTGGAATGGGCCATGACTCCTCGTATCACCGCAACGCCGACCGATGGACTTCCGGAGGGAACGACATTTCAAGGGTGGGTTCTCCAGCCCGACAAGATTATTCGTGGACGCTGTCGCCGATCTCTGCGCATCCATCACTTCCTACGCCGAAGCGGGAGAGCATGAGCGATGCGACGTGGACCTCCCTACCATCCAGCCGTTATGATTCCTCGAGCGCCGGAATCTACGATAATTCGCGCACTCGCATGAGGCCCTATCACAGCGCGACGCCTAGAGAACCAGACGGCGGATACGGCTCCAGGCCGCGCCACAGAGAAGGCAGCGCGCATCGTCTTCCGTGGCTCCTCAATGATACGCAGACGAGCAGCGTCGATCGAGAGACCCGCGGGACTTCTTGTCGCTCCTCATACACACCAACCACCACCTCTATCTCCAACACGTACTCCTCTACCGGAGTCGCATATTCATCGGCTTACGGACCTCCATGGGGAGGCGCGTCTGATCATTCGTTGAACGTCTCGACTCCGCCGCCGTTCAACCACGGCTATTCTTCGGCGTCATTTGCGAGCCAAGGCCACGGCGGCTACGATTCCTAGACGGATATTGATTCTTGACCCACCGTTCTTGACTCTGCTACATCGGATAATTACATACCTGCACCTGTAGATACTATTACTTGCACTGTAAACTACCACTTTCTTTACAAGTTTCTTGTGCGCCGCAGTCGTAGACATGATCTTGTTCCCATTCTTCCTGAAATACACGCATTCTTCTTATCGAATTGGACTAGTGACCTTGAATCTACATTCAGCACCGACTTGACATCGATTCCAGTTCCTCGAGGAGAAGCGCGACCCGTAGCCGCCAATATCGGAAATTGGCTACGGACGCAAAATCCCGACCCCAAGAACTTCGAGAGGTCAATCCGAACTCGAAGCCCTTCACATAAACTTCGAGTTGAAGTGGAAGGCATACTTACCCCGGATGCATGTAGAGACATCATAATACGACGGAAGTGGGGAGCCATCTTGTAGATTACAGTAAAGTAACACATTGTATAACAGTGTATATAGTGGGTGGTTTCACTTTGACGAGACCAGACAGAAGGGATCGAGCACGCATAAACGCCAGCACGCGAACATGCGCTGAGCATCCGACGGAGCAAAGAGGCACGTAGGTAACCCAACTAAGAATGATTTACTAATGTACATCGGTAAAGAAAATCGCTTAGATTATGCTTACCTTTTGCTCTGGCGCTTAACGTCGGTAATTGACTTGATTTCCCTTGAAAAAAGCGTTTAGGCAGTCCATGCTTTTAGCCAGGCGACGTTAACTCAGAAGTGCCTTGAACCTAGAAATTGCACGGAATGATATGTTCAGTGTTCATGACCACACCTGGAAGCAAGATCCGGACCTGTCCGTGCAAAAGCGAAAGCTCGCGTGCTAGATCAAGGAGCACACGGAAAACGGCGCATTGAATAAATGGAGGTCAAGAAGGACAGACCTAAGTGACAAACCGTGCGGTATCGTAGGACCAGTCGGCTACTAGTCTCCAGTCCGGGCCATTCACCGTCGAAACATGTCATCGGGGTATTCGTGGAGTAGAAGGCGAGCAAATAATTACCGAGGAATAAGGAGGCGGGGTTGCCAGAATGCCATGGCATGAGACATGTAGAAGCTTGCCGCCTTCTACGATGTCCAGGTGTCCGACCTAAAAGTGTATGTTATAATAGCTGTGCTGCGACAGGACGTAAAAGTAGTTCCGCTCCTGTAAGTATTATGAGCCGCCACGAACAGTAGTAACATGACGGCGGAGGGAATCGAGCTTAAGCGCAGCTCGGATGAGTGGTCGAACGTCAATGGCGTGACATGACACTTCTTTGAGAAGACCAGTCAAAGACAGTTGGAGGTAAGTGTGGATGTACCTACGTTGATAACGCCTTGAGGCCGCTGTCTCGACGCGGACACGCACAGCCAAGCGAAGATGAGGTGGAAATTCTGGTCAGCTCGGACGGTGCCATTGAATAGTTCATTTCCTGCGAAGAAGTCATCATCTTCACAGACGTGTGAGTGCTTCCTAATTCCCTGGCTCATCGCATACCGCCCAAGTGGTTCAGAAGTCAACGGCGTGTCGTCTGTCCAGTTGCGATCGCTGCGCAGGAACTAAATGGAAGCTGATATTGAGGGGTAGATAGTCACCCCGTTTCGTGAATGAGACGCGTTACCAGTTACCAAATTTCACGACATGAGGGCAGAATGTAAAGAAAAAGGACCAGGTGGTGGCGATGCAGATACCGATCATTGTAAGTAGACCGCCAGGAAACTTGAATACTGTAAATTAGAACTCTCATTTCGTTTCACGTAGTGACCTTCACAGGTCCTCAGGACATTTTGTGGACGAAGAGAAATGGCACAACACTCATTTGAACCCCCGATCGCTTATGTTAGATCGGCAATCAAATGCCGATCATGGACGCGTACTCGCTTGCCTCGAAACACTCATGTCGACATTGTCTGTTCATAATGCAGCTCAACAAAGTCTGCACCGCACCTCAAAAATGTGTTATCCGTAGCTGATTTCTCTTCTAGATCAAGTTGGTCTTCTTCGGGCACTGATCAGTGAGAATCCCAAACTGGTTGATGCCCTTGACGCGGTAAGAGTCACAGCATTCGCAGACAAGTCAACCGAACTTCTGTCTAGGACGAAAGGACTCCCCTTCACTGGGCTGCTTCTTCGGGGAACCTCGAAATTACGAGGTATCTGATCGACCAAAAAGCGTCTCTAGACCTCCCGGACAACAGCGGCTGGACGCCACTCCATATCGCTGGTATGTGAGATGCATCCCACGTATTTCGAGACATTAAAACGTCATCTAGCGAGCGCTGGGAATGAAGATGTCGCCCTTGAACTCGTTGGGGCGGGGGCAGACGTCAATAAGTCCGTTTTGCCTTTTCCGTCGCTCTTCACAACTCTCACAATGCTTTACTAGGAAGAATAGCAAAGGAATAACACCACTGTAAGCACGATCTCTTCGAATCTCCTCGGATCAGTCAGTTCACACGGAATGTGAACTTCTCCCAGACACTACGCCGCTTCCAAGTCTAGACTTGAGGTGCGTTGGATGCATGTTGTCATCCCCATCGCCACCGACCGGGTGCAATGTGTACTCAATTTTACACCAGATTGGAAAGCTCCTAATAGCAAGGGGCGCCGATGTAAGTGCGCCTCTGCTTCTGCGTACCATCAATTAACAAGACCGTCTAGATCAATGCCAAAGATAAGGCAAACCAGGTTCCCTTGTACGTGCTGTCTATAATGAAACTCATGTCTCGCTGGTCTTCTGATCTTTACATTCATTAGGCATCGGGCAGCGACCACCGGATCAGTGGGCTTTATTCGCCTTCTCCTCGAGTCTTCCCAGCCCCCAAACAAGACGCGCATCAACCCGGCGGATCGCGTTGGTACGCATTGCGGCATTATCGTAGATCTTACAATTGATTTGTTCGGCTGCAGGTAACACCCCACTTCACCTAGCAATGGACTCGGCCCACGCTGAGGCGGCTGTGGTGCTCATCGAAGCAGGAGCTGATAGAGGCCGAGTGAGTGCGATTTTGGCGGCTAACCGCATGCTATCACTAAAAACTCATGTTTACCGTACAGCTCAACCAGGACGGTGAAGCGCCGGAGGATATGGCGGGCGTGGGAGGCATCGAACAGCGCCGCGCTAAACAGCATGTTGTCGAATCTTGTGGACCCGCATAATGAGGATCGACTTCTGGCACCTTGGTGAAGGTTGAGGGTGTTTCGTTGATTGCTTTACAATGCTCTATGGGTAAGTATGTAACATTAAGCAATATGTATTGATTTCCTCCGCCTTCGTCGTGAACTCGTATGATGATCAACGGTTGTCATTACGGTCTAACCAGGCGTAGCTCATCGGTCTCCCGCGCCATTCCCATCGTTGATGGTGGTCTGCTCCGTCACCATCAGCGGCCTCGGTGGTCTCTATCTCCAACGTTGCCACCATCATGCTTTCGTCCTAGATAAAAGACATTCCCCAGAACGCCGAAACTTCAAGCTAGCCTTCATCCCGACGAGCTTTGGTCTTGTCCTCCCTCCTCAACAAGCTTGGTCTTGTTCTCACCTTCGTCCTCATCCTAGCAAGCACGGTCTTGTCTACACCCTCTTCTTCCTCCCGTTCCATCCAACCGTCGTTATCTCCCTTCAACCCCAACCTACTACACCACAATGCGCAACTACAGCCTCGCCCCACTCATCATCTTCGTCATGCTTGCACTCGCGAACGGCGCGGCCATCCCGCGCAGGTACAACCACGTCCCGCGTGGGATGCGCCTCTCCCGCTTTGAGCGCGATACTGGGCGGGAGTATGTTCCACCTGGTCACGGTGCGCACGCGTATGTTGGGAGGAACACGACGCCGGCCGCCCAGGGCGAGTCGGATTCCGCCGAGTCCGTCGCCAGGAGGACGATGCAGCGCGTCCACCCGAGGCAGTTCAGGCCCTTGCCGATGGAGAGCTCTTAATTGAGGTGAGGTTTCACTTACTTCTTTTAGTTTTAGTCTAGTCGCTAATAGATGTCATACTTAGTCTTATCCACGGTTTCTCTTGAACGAGAGCATGGATTCACTGGTCTGAAGATATGCACTCGACGTCGAGGGAATGGTTTTCACTTTTAGACTGTAGATTGATTGAAGGACATTTAATGACTCGGTTGAATTGGACGTTTACATATATACTTATCTATCGTACTTACTATAGACAGACCCAGCTTGAAATCATCACGGTTCGCTGCGTCTCTTATCAAAACAAAACTCTTTTGAATCCTACTTTGTGTTAGCTTTGAACTTGAAGATGCTTCCTTGCGGATCATTAATCCGTCAAGTTGCCTGAAGGGACCAACTTGAAGGCCTTAGAAGTACCGAGTGTTTCCGCTCCTTGCGCAGAAGAAGGAAGCGCCAGTAAGGATCGTTAGCGCTATGAGGCACTAAAAGCTCCGGAGAATTCTGCCCGATGTCGATCATTAACTGCGCCACAAAGAAGTACTTACCGGCTTCGGAAAGGCTAAGGTCGGCGGAGACTGAAATATTCGCTCATGCTAAACGTGCGTGCTAGTCTCACTTGACGAGCCACGAGTCCTGAGATCTTCTGGCCCAAACCCGTTTGAGAGACGCACGAAGAGCGGACGCCGGAGTTGAAATTCGTATGCAGCTAAGTAAGGCATAAGTAAGGCCACGAATCACAGCCAAGAATATGACATTGAGTCTGATATATGTATACTGTCAGGAATAGCACATAAAACCACAACGGTACTAATCTAAGGAAGCATACTATTGAATGTCTATCTAGTATTATCTATTCAAGCAAGGCCAAATTCCTCAACTCGTCATCGTCCTCATCCACCGGCAAAACACTCGCAAACGTGACCCCTCCCTGCGCGTCCCATATCTCAATGCCCATTTCCTTCTCCATGAACAAATACTCATCAGCACCGATAGCCGTCTCGGGGAGCTCCCAATACGCTAAAAAGACGCTCAGTCAGGTACAGCCGACAACACCCTATTTACGCAGAAACTCACATTGATACTTCTCCGACTGGAAATGATTATAAAGACCCTCCGTCATCGTCCACTGCACGCCATCCACTTGGATATGCACCGGCGGCATCGGCTCGACACGCTCCACAACTACTCCGTTCGGTGCCCGACGCATCAGGTATCGGCGCACATCGTTCTTGGGTACCCGCCCGTAGTCCGGTCGATAGTGCACCGAAAACTCCTTTGAAAACCAAAGCCCCCCAGGAAACTCTCCGTCATGCAAATCAACCGTATATTCCTGTCCCTCAGTCGAGAACGTCGGGCGCGTCCTCGTCTCGTGTATCGCCCGCCAGGTCCTCACGGCCTCAATTAGGTCCTTCCGTTGTGCGAGCGATGTCATCGACAGAGGTACTAGCGCGTCCGCCTCGGACTGGTGCTTCCGCAAGGCGGAAGTATCGACCCCATCAAACCCAAATACGCCATCTAGAGTGGAGGCGTGTGTACTTTGATGGACCATGGCAGGGAACGTCAGGAAACTGAGGTTGGCATTCAGGAGCGTATAATGCGACCATTCCACTTCTTCTACAATAACAAGCAAGTATGAGTCTTAGGTCAAAATGAACACTGGGGGTGTGCTAACCGCTAATATGCGACAGGAAGGGGTCCTGCATGAAGCTGTCCATGTCTTTGACATGCGGCATGTTCATGAGCTCGCGAACTACGTTGTCAGCGTGCCGATAGAACATCATGTGTCCGGGTGTAAAAACCAAAATATCGTCCGCCCAACTTGGCGCTGTCGGCACAAGGACGTCGAACTGAGGTGCGATATCCCATGGAACTACCATGAGAATATTAGAAACGTCAACACCAAGATCGAGCGCCCAAACTTACACGTCCGGTGAAAGCTGCTCGATAACGCGAAAGAGACATAATCAGTACGTATACAAATCCCCGAGAACGACAGCGTGCCCACCTGCCCCACATCTCGTCGACATCAGAAGCTCCCCAGATTGGCGTAGAAGGATCGATCCACGCCGAGAATATAGAGGCCCTAAATGGCCGGAAGAAACCGTTGTACTGTGTTGACATTAGCAAACAATTTGTAGTACACAAGTCCAGACTTGCCATATCACCATTCGCTCTGTCCATCATCTTCGCCTTCACAAGTTCTTTCCCCGAGACGCCCTCACCATCTGGACACCCACCCCATCTCCCACACAGCCACTCTGCGTGCATGTCCCAATATTCTTCAAAGCTCAAACACACCTCTTTGACATTCCGTATCCCCGCCTGCCCAGGGAGGTCAAAGCACCCCGCTCCACGTCCCGGCGTTCGATGATATTTAACCAACAACAACGACACGTCCGGATTCGCGCCCACCGATGCGAAAAAGTCGGGAAAGTAGTGCAGCACCCGGTTCGGCTCATGCAGGACGATAACCATCGTGATCTTTGGCGTATGACTAACGACTTCCTGTGGTTCTGTGCGGGATGTGGTTATTTGATAGCTCCATGGCTGACCATTGGCTGAAAATATGAAATGCAGCGTCAAGAGGACGGCCAAGACGGGGACAACGAGGAGGGCTTTGGAGGTGGTCGTCACCGGCATCCTGGCAGTGAGAGCTAGAGGAGAAACGCCTAAAAGGAAGACCTGTCTGAGCTTAATACGGCGCAGGCGATATGGATTCTTCGCTTCCCAAAAGAGGCTGACATTTTTTCGGCATATTGAACGTTATTATAAACGCCGAACGGCGAGTAGTATGCTTTCTGTGAACTTGGATAAGAAAGTGAGATGCTAGTAGCAATAGTTACTTACACTTTGAAATTCCAAATTTCTAAAGGCTGTTGATTACTAAGCCAAGAGGGCAAGGCAAGTTTAACATTTTCCAGCCACCACAGCGGTTCCTCGGTCGGCTATACTGACGATTCACAGTATGCCATCATGCGTCATCACCATCAATCCGAACGGCGATGTTAGATATTCCGCACCGCCACACTTGATGATGGTCGCCCACGCGTCCCTAGACCGAACCTTGTGCCATCCCAACGGAGACTCACTTGCCACCACGCGAGCCCCGTGCTGCCCATCATCGGAGGAGAGTATATAGCGCCATCAACACCCATTCATTCTGGTTTCCATTGAGGATAGAAACTAAGAAATGTCAGGTCACGTTCGGGTTGAGTAGAGAAAACGACTGACAAGAATCGCATCCACACGTTGCTGCATGCGATAATAGTATCGAGATGGTATTTTGAGTGCATGCCGGTTGTCCGCAAATCTCGGGCAGTATCATCCCAACGCAAGCCACTGCCATCTCTTATATACCGCTAGCCGAGATGAACGTCCCCCACACGCAGGCCGTGCACCAAGCGATTCCCCGTCCACACATACGCGCAGGTCGCTCCGCTGGTCGGTAACAGTAAGTCTCCGTATTCCGTCCTCAGCTCCCTACCAACCAGCCGCTCCATAGATGCATAAACAAACCCTCTTTCAACTCGTCCTGCTCGCCGTCTCCTTCTCCACGGTCCACGGCGCTGCTCTCTGGCCTCCTCCCTGGAGCCGCCGCAGCAACGATGCGCCTGGATTCAACATTGGCTCGCCTTTCCACAACCGCGCGATGGGCGACAAGATCAACATTGGCTCCCCCTTCGCCCCAAGCCGCCGTGACGATAGCGACTCATCAGACAATGACAAAGCCATCGAAGACTTTATGGGCGAGGCTATAGTCAAGTTCCTCAAAATGCAGCACGCCAAAGGAACCTTCATGGCGGAGAACGCGTGGATAGGGATTCAGGTGGATACCAAGGGGCTGGACGTCACCCCGGAAGACGATGAGGATGCGGAGGACGATATCATGGGCGATGGAGGCGATGATAGCAGTGGGGATGATTCTGGTGGTGATGATTCTAGTGGCGATGACTCTAGTGGCGATGATTCAGGTGGCGAGGATGACAGCAGTGGGGACGATTCCAGTGGCGATGACAGTAGTGGGGAGGACGATTCTGGTGACGATTCAGCTGCTAGGCGCAAACGATCTGTCATGCGCAAGCGGCAGGACGACGATGCAGGGGGTGATGAGGATTCAGCCGGTGACGAGGACTCGACTAGTGACGATGACTCTAGTAGTGATGATGGTGACTCGACAAGCGACGACGAGGACTCAGGAGACGATACAGACGACACAAGCGACGACAGTGGAGACGACAGTGGAGACGACAGCGGAGACGATGATTCAGGCAAGGGTGATGGTGGTGAAGCCTCCTCTCCGTCAGGCAAAGACTCCGCCGCTGTCGCGCTCGCGAACAACGACGTCTACATCCTCCTCGACCGCTTATCCTGGCTAGAAGGCGACCACATAAGCTTCTTCCACAACCAATACGTCTCCTTCATCCAAGACATCTCCGACATCTTCGCCGGCGCCGGAGCATCCAAAGCCGACCAAAAGAAACTCGACAAAGCCGTCCACGACCAGACCACCTTCTGCACGACAAAGCTCAGCGCGGCGCTGGACAGTGCCATCAAATCGTACTGGGACGCGAAGAAAAAGCACATCAGCGGCGACCCCGACAAAGACCAGGCATTCGTCACTTGGGTGACGACCGGCAATGCGGAGTATCGCGAGGCCAGGAAAAAGTGCCAGCTCGCCAATAACGTCTACAACAAGGTCTCGCGCCAGGTGTATGGAAAGGACTTTGCTACATTCTCCTCCGCCGCCAACAACATCATTCCCCTCACCGAACCCGGTAGCGCGAGTGTTCCCGGCCTCACGATGAAGCTGGGCAGCGGCACCGGCGACGCGCTCGACGGTACTAAGGCTGGCGGCAACCTCGTCCCCTACTACGATCTCCCCGGTATCCGCGGTACAGTCGCTTCATGGCGCGCCAACTCCAAGGCCCACAAGTTCCAGTACAACTCGAAAGACTCCAGCGGCGAGACAAGCAGCGACACCGAGAACGGCGGCGGGGGGGTCTCCTTCGGTTTCAGCAAGTTCAGCCTCGATGTGGGCGGCCACGGCAGTACCACGGAGACACACGTCAAGCTGAACGTGGCGAACTTGGAGGCTGAGTGGTTTGGGACGACCATCAAGATCCAGAGGGGTATTTGGTGGGATGGTGGTCTAACAGCGAGCGCGGTCGCTAACCTGGACGGTGTTAACGCTAAAAGGGACCTTGGCAAGGGCACCGTCAAGATCATACAGCGGAGGCGTGAGGCTTCGACCGGGGACGACGACGACACCACCGACGATGGCGAAGACACCGACGACACTTCCGACGACGATACTAGCAGTGATGGGGAAGATACCGGCAGTGAGGATGAGGACACCGGTAGCGACGATGAGGATACTGGCAGTGATGATGGAGAGGATACTGAGAGCGATGATGGAGAGGATACTGGGAGCGATGATGGTGAGGATACTGGGAGCGATGATGGTGAGGATACTGGCGATGACAGTAGCGATGGTGGGGATGACGGTGAAGATACTGGCGACGACAGCAGCGATGGTGAGGATAACGGCGGTGACGGTGGTGATGGTGGTGACGACGGTGGCGACGACGGGGACGACTCAAGCTCGGACGACCGCGACAAGGAGCGCAACGCCAAAGCCAAGAAGGTCTTCGACAAATGGATGGGTAGCAAGGACAAGCCTGGCCCAGCCGCAGAATACTCTGATCTCGCCGTCATCATCTACCGCCCTACCTTCAAATTCACCTTCAGCGACAAGGAGCTGTACACCAAGTTCCAGGAGCGCCAGGCCACCGCGGGGGGTTGCTTCCTGTTCATCTGTGTCAACGGCGACGGCGGTGGGAGTCATGTAGGTTTCCGTTGCCGATGCTGGTGTGTGGCGCTAACCATATGCTTTACAGAACGAAACGAAATTCGACGAGAATTCCATGACAGTGTCCTTCACGGATATTTCGGACAACGTGTATTACGCCGGTAGCATCAAGGGAAGCTTCTGGACAACCGACGCAACCCAAGAAATCAATGCGTAAAGTGGTTCTGTTGATAATAGTCAGAAATTTCGATGTTATTTAATGCAAACATGAAGCCTTACGCTCTTCGGCAAATTGAAGCGCGCCTGATATCAGGGGGCGAAGCGTACTAGTTTGCCGAAAGCGGTTGGTCGCTTCGATGTCGGATAAGCGCGCGAAAGCGGTGGCGAGATAAGAACTTACTAGCGTGGCCAAACAATTCCCAGAGTAAACATTACAGTAGAGTTAACACCGGTACTGCGCTACCTTCAGAAGCAGCTTAGCCCCAAGTCAGAATACGAGGGACTGGGGATAAACACCTGTAGAACCATGAGAACGCAATCGCAGAAATGCCGGCTGACGGACCTTGAAAGAGCAATCACCAATTCAAGTTCTTGAGGCCCCCGAAACGCGTGAAGGCGAACAATAGCGACGTCCTAGTTTGACGAAAACGGTCGGTCGCTTCGATGTTGGCTAAGCACATTTCAGCTGCATCCATTGACGAAAGGGTATGCATACCAAACCAATCATTATTGGCTGGAGTACCAAAACGTCGATAACAATGCGCTCCAACCCATTTCGGTTGGTTCAGCCTGCAGACTTCCTATAGCTGTTGTAGATCCTTGTGGGTGCTGGAGTAAAAAAAACTGGTCAGCATTCTGTTCAAGATTCGGAAGTCTTTACAAGACCTCACCAAAAACGCGTAAGACTCTTCGCTTGCGGTGTTATTCGGGCTGTAAGGACAGCATGGACCGCGGAGGTCCGCACACGCATCGTCAATATGGAAGTCTTTTTGTAGGTAGTGGTTGGGCGTCGAGAGGGGATAGCACGGTAGTTCACGGGGGCTCGCAGTTTAACATCTGGAACGTTTTGTTGCAAATACTGAGCCCATTCTGAAAATGATTGTGAAAAAGATAAAGTCAGTGCCCAAGAAACTGTTTTTTTTGGAACAGCAGGGACTCACTCCAAGTGGTCCTGGGATCTAGAAAGTGCAGTCGCCAGAAAGCAGTGACTTTTGGTATCGTACTGTAAGCACCTTGAAGAATCTGGAGAAATGTGAATGGAGACTGAATGATGATTCTGGTAGGAAACAGAAAAGGTTCCAGTGATTACCTCAGCGGTCACACCAAGACACGGTCATGTGCCGGGTGACCAAGTGACATTCACTTCTTTTTCGTCTGCTTTTATCCACGACTGTCATACGTGCCACTTGGGTGGAAATGTTGCAGATAAAGCTAATGCGGGAAAACGAAAAACCCAAGAGGCAGCTTGCCGCTTCGCAGTAGGTCCGTTCTCTTTTCGTTGTCCAAGGTTCCGGCCGCTCACTTGTGCTTAATGTTACTATATAGAAAACTGCCACGCTTCAAAAGGCATTACAGGAATTCATAAACGACAAAGAAGGAAGAAGAAGACGAGGAAGACGGCATCGTTGCTTTAGCCGACGAAAACTTTCTCGCAGACTTCTCTACCCCCGGAGGGAGATCTGTGGAAGATACACCTCTGGCCCGGGAGAAGAATTATACTGCACAGACCGCATTAGTCGAAGATGCAATGATATACCCAATGCGTAACGAGTACTCCAATTGTTTTGCTGAGCGCTGGGAGACCGTGGGCGAGGACGAGGCGCCTTTGGAGTGCATCGTCTGGACGACAAGGCCGATGGACAAGGCGGGGCCTATAGGCGCAGTCGAGTACGACGGAGACAACAGCTCGAACGGACCTGACAGACCTGACCTGGATGGGCCGGATGCCAGCCTAACATTGTGGGCAGGTGTTGGGAGTACATCCTGACGGCAGGGCACGGCAAGACCATAAGGCGACCTAGCCGCTCATCGGTGGTGACGGATATGGAGTAGTCTTTTACCTGGCGCGAACGCAAGGACGACGCGCTCGAGCGGGAGAACTTGCAGGAAAGGAATAAGAAGCACTGATGAGAGAAACAGTAGAACGTCCAGGTCGCGACAGAACCGAGGTACTTAGACTGAGGACACGAAACCTCTGAACGACTCCAGTCTGAACACGCAGATAGAACAGGGTGAAACCTAAACATTCAATGCGTCGGAGAAACGTTCATGTTGGCAGTTGGTTGTCAAGCTTCGTTTGCCTACTCTTGTGCCTACTTCGCAGCCGGCCCGGTTCCGCAAAAGGTCCGAGGCAGCACAGCCACCCGATCCCTTGTCTTCCAACCACCACCATGTCCACCGCCCTGCCTTTAAAGACGCCGACCAAGGCCCAGGAAAAGGAGAAGGAGGCAGAGAAGGATGTCAACGTAACGCCAAAGCAATCGTCC
>QLPD01000360.1:0-13353 GCA_003314085.1 Hymenopellis raphanipes
TTCATGACAAGGAGAACCTATTCTTGGTCTTGGTTCGTACTTCCAGAATTTGACATGAAGGATATTTTTGCTCACATCTGTCTATTCTAGGATTTTCATCCTGGTGGCGACCTCGCAACGCAACTTTCACGCTGGGGACGTCTAGGGCGCGACCGGGCGCGGTTCTACACTGCAGAGATTGTGGAGGGCGTAGAGGGTTTACATCGCTCTGGGATCATATACCGCGATTTGAAGCCGGAGAATATCCTGATTGCTGCCAACGGGCACATCGTGCTGACGGATTTTGGCCTGTCGAAGGAGTTTGTTGGCGTGAGAGAGAGTGGTGGGTCCGTGATCACGGCACCTTCGACGCCGAAGGGCACGCGGAGGTGGGAGAGCGTTGGATGTGGTGCACAACTCCCTGGACCTGGAGACTATCCATGGCGATTCCACTATGGCGGTATTAGAAGGGAGGAGACGCGCACTTTCTGTGG
This sequence comes from Hymenopellis raphanipes, assembly GCA_003314085.1. NCBI lineage: Eukaryota > Fungi > Basidiomycota > Agaricomycetes > Agaricales > Physalacriaceae > Hymenopellis > Hymenopellis raphanipes. The sequence continues at coordinate 474 of QLPD01000360.1, forward strand.
GACCGCGGAATATTTGGCGCCTGAGGTTATCCAAGGTTTGCCTTATTCTTATGAAGTTGATTGGTGGGCTTTGGGAACGTTACTCTACGAGATGCTCGTCGGAATCGTGAGTTTCTTTTGTTGTGTAATATTGTTATCTCACTTTACGACCGTAGACGCCTTTCTGGGCTTCGTCGCAAGTGGATATGTATCAACGCGTCTTGGAAGCTGACCTCAAGTTCCCGGAATCCAAGTCTATAGACGCGGACACCAGGAGTTTTTTGAGAGGTGTAAGTTATTTGCTTCACTGGATAATTTATCGTTGAACTTTGATTTCCTAGCTTCTCCACCGTAATCCGCACTTCCGGCTTTCAGAACCACAAATTAAACAACATCCCTACTTCTCCATGATAGACTGGTCGCACGTCTATCACAAGCGATATATTCGTGAGTTTACACTTTTCTTCTTCATAATTTCCCTTCATTTCTTCCTTGTCATGCTCCACTTCTATCGCTTCTTCTAATTGCTGACTTCTTTTTCATAGCGCCTTATATACCGCCCACGGATCCATCGAATGCAAGCGATACCCAAAACTTCGATGCTATGTTCCTCGACATGGAACCTGTCCTAGACCCCATGCCGGACGCCCTCGCTGATATGGAGTCGACCAATGGACAGACAGACTCTTCGATGTCATGCCCCAGTCAAACGAAGCACTCCTCGGCAGATCATGCGCAGATGGTTCTTGAATCCTCGCCTGTTGACCTCTTTGACGGATACTCCTATAAGGGCGGAGATAGTCGTGAAGGCGGAGAGGAGAGCGATGAGAGGAGTATGAGCGTTTACAGCCAAAGTGGTGATGGACGCAGCGCGGAGTCGCCGTCAGAGGAAGTGTCAGGACATTCTTCTCCAGCACACCCGACGATTCAGGTCTCGGATACCGATTGGCAGCCACCGGTCGCGATATCGAACGAAAACGTGGATTTAGCCATGCCTTCATTCACATCCGCATTCAGCCGGGAACCTTCGTCCGTGCTGTCAGATATGACGGCGAAATGCCCGTCAGTCGACGAAGTGGATGAAGAGGACGACTGGGATCTCGTTGAACATGCCGTAGGATCCGACAGGAATGGTGCTGCCACGACGCTCTTCTCCAGAGGTGTTGTGGATCGCTATCGCCTGGCCTTTAAAAAGGACAAGGTCGCCGAGTCGCCGCACGCGAGGCGAGCGTCCAAAGTGTCGGAGCTGTCTCTTAGTGCACACAAGCTCGGTGGGCGGCCGATTTTTCGCCGGAACTCTAGTGCGAAGCAGTTTTTGCATTTGAGGATGGGGTCGAGGGTGGGGGAGGAGAAGGAGGGCAAGCACAAAAAGCTGCGGCCTGTGTCGGTGGATATGGGCCGGCTTTCGCTGGATGCGCAGGCGGGGCGGATGTCGAGAGGGTCGGTGTCGGCTTCGACGTCTACGGTCACCTCTCCGACGATATCCAACTCTCCTTCATGCGGTAGTGGGACGACGGCGGATACTCTGACGGAAGAGGATGAGGATGCAGAGGGCCAAAAAGACGTTGACAGCTCGTCGGATTCTAGCGACCACGACGAGAGCGTACGGAGTCCTGAACGACGGCGGTTAAAAAAGGGCGCGGAGAAAGTACTGCTGTTATTTTCCCCTTCAAAGGCACGGACTTGATTTATGACATTTTGATGAATTTATTTGGGACATGACCATGGATGTACTTATTGACGACACTACTTTTTTTTGAATGTTTTCGTTGTTTTCTTTTTCGTAATATTTCGTTGCATACATCTATAACCCCAATCACAAGTACAACATTCCGCCATTATTTCACCTCGATGAGTTACATTTGGACCGTCTGCCGAGTCTATTTGTTGCTATAATCAGCCAGCAAGAAGGACGTGGGCTGTCAAATGGAGGTGATCATCAGCGCTGATGAACGAGAACGGAGAACACAACTCGCCGAGTCAAAATCAGCAGTGAACGGCACGACGACCATAATAAACCCATTCTGCGCCTGAGGCAGGTTGTGCCCCGCCGGCGGCATCCGCCCGGGCCTACTGAACGGGTTGAGCTTCCACTCCTGCTCGTACGTCTTCGCAATGTGGAACCACTGCAGGTACCCGGTCTGCATCGGGGCGTCTCTTGCGGACGACAGCAGCGCGTGGCACACCTGGCGCGCCAGGCTCATCGACTTTTCCTGGTAGTCTGTCACGGCGAACGGGATGCTGAACTTCATCGCGTACACCATCACGGTTCTCCACGTCGGATAGGCGGCGAGGCCGGCGTTGAGCGCGATGATGGCGTCCGGGTGGTCGTCTTCGGCGTCGGGGTAGTCATGGGGGTCGAGAGAAGGGCTGAATGTGTTTTCGCCTCTTAGTACGATGCGTATTGAGCCTCCGCCGCAGGATTGGGGTGCGGTGTAGAACAGGACTTCGCCTGATGGGGGTGGGAGGTGGTAGTGCATCGCGACAAACGCTGATGTGCCGTACAAGACGAGTGTCAGATCGGTGTTGGGGAGAAGGAGTGCTAGTTCGCGGAAGCTGGAGAGGTAGTGACGTAAGGTTAGAAAGCCCAAAGGATATGGGTGTAGAACTTACACATTAAGGAAGTATATCTCATCCTGCAAACCATGGGTATGTAGTATTAGTAGAGTGCAAATAGTTATAGAGATGAGATATGTACCTCGACACCCAAGTAATACACCATCAATTCCTTACGAGGCCCATCATGTAAGGGTGTCCGGGAAACAAGCCCAAGTTCCTCTAAACACTTGAACACAGACAACGCCCAATGCAGCCTCAACGCCGCAGGAGACGACATCGGCAGCTTTCTCCACCGATAATAATCCACCCAATTGTCCTCAAAAACCGGCGGAAATGACGGCAACGCGTCTTGGTAACTCTTAAAATCCCATCGCGGGATCTCATCCCCAGGTAACATCCACAGTTCCTCATCCGTTCGCGGTTCGAGCCACTCTGAATCTCCAAGATCATCGTTCCTCGAACCGGGGTGTTCTCCCCAGACACCAAAAGAGTTTCCGATGCCGAGAAGATCCCGTTCAGCGAGGACGATCGTTTCCCGGAATTCACCCCGCATGTCGCGTCGACGCGTCCAGAGGAACTGGTCCGCGATGGCATCGAGCTCTGAGGTTCTGCTCATGAAGCCCTGAGGTAAACGACGCGTCAGCCGTTCAGCTTATCGTATAGTGTTAGAAATATCACGTACTTTGAGCTGCGCGCAATCTTGCCTATGACCCGGGACTACACCTTTCCACTCGATAACCTCATCATCCTGTCCTTTCGCCAGGCAGGCAGCGCTGCAGTAGACGACAGCCTCGCATTCCGGGCACGGGAACGGCTGCGAATGGTGAGTGTGTGCGTCACGTCTGGAGTCTTGGATTATACGCACTTCGGTGACTATTTCCCGACAGCTGCCCAAGAGGCAATGATAATGCAGCGCGGGTAGGTTTACAGGCGCGCATGTGTCTATGGTGTCATTAGCGCGTGCAATCGCTACCTCTTTACGAATGGTTTCGTGCGCAGCTTGACGCTTCTGCATGACTTGTGGACTGTAGATGTGGTCAGGACGGTGACAGCAAAGCAACGCCCCACAGCATCGCTCACCTTTAAATACCCAAACCTCGAAAACACTGTTAATGACAGTGATGGAACGGAAGAGAGAGCGGAAGAGAGTGTATGCGGAGTTAAAATAATGATGGGGTGACCCATTTGCTTTGAAAATCATAAGTAAGGGCTCTGATGGTGTTTCCGTAGCAGCGGCGATATGCGCCCACCGTGACACCAATATATCAATGCTATATTTCAGCCTGGACCTTTGTGCGTTCCTGGTATATCTCTGTGGACGCGACCAGACGCGACCTATTTGAATTTTACCAAAATCATTCCAGATCGCGTATAGAGGCTTGATCACCATATGTATGCGCTGAAGACAGACAGCCTGTATGACAACGATGCCGGTTCTGCACGCGAGGAATAATACAACATCTTGATTCGATTCTGAATCTTGCAAATGGTTATAGTACAGGCAACGTGTCTTCGTCTAGGCGCTGATCAAGGTGGAGAGCTTTCCCTGGCTTTCAAGCTGCAGCGTGGCGTCGCATCCACCAATGTGCTCTTGGTCTGCAATAACGAATATCAGCCTATGACTAAACTGCCTCATAAGTACGCACTAATGAAAATGTTGGGCACGGTCCTCTGGCCAGTCTTGGACTGCAAGTAGTCCTGGATCGCACTGGTATCGTCGCGTTCATCGATTCTACACCCAAAACATAAGTTGTTAATGATGATGATAAGGGCGGGCAACGCACTCGATAATCTTGATATCAGCATCGGGGTACTTGTCCGCAAAGAGCGCCTTGGCGCGTCTGCAGTACGGGCAATGGGTCTTGGAGAAGACAGTAATCTTGCTCGAGGAGATGGTATCCTAGCAAAATGACACGTCAACGTCGCCTCCCACGATGAGCAAGCACATGGATGCGCACCTCAACGAAATCCTTAACAGACATTAGGTATTGCTGGGCTTTAGAGGGGGTTGATGAAGAGGCCGTGGTGGGAACAAATTGGCTGGTAATGGCGAAAAGGCGAGATAGCATCGATGGTGGAGATTGCCTGCTTTATATATTCGCATGGCGGCAGATCGGAGAGGATGGTGTCAGACAGGATCACATGACGAGCCAATTTGGCGAGCTCCGGCGTCCGCTTGCTCACTCACCACGCCATGCCTTGCTTACACCACCAGCTTGTAAGTAGCCGATATCGGAATATGCTGCTAATTTACAGAATAACTTTAAAACTACATCTCCGTGTTGTTGCGCGCAACACAGAGTCAAGATTTCCTAATCCAAAAACCGCTCCAGAAATCGTCGAGACTCACGTATATCATAAAACACCTTGTCGGACAATTCCAACAGCTGTGTTTGAACGAGGGGTCATAGAGAACTCGAATGGGGCTGGCGTTCTGAACACGCCTCCTTCCCACTTGGCCTCCTTCCCTTCTCGACTAATATTGAAGGTCGCCAATGTACCTGCGATAAGCAGCCACGCCGAGGACTCGACCAAATGTGCCCCAGGACATCGCCTAAGCAGCAGGTCAGAACGAGCACTAGAAGGAAAGTTTTACGCCTACCTCCTTCCAAAGCCAAACACGTAATTCCGGGGATCCCGGCGCTTTTCATCTTCATCCTCTTCCTTCTTGTCACTGTCAGTGAACCACCGCTCAGGCTTGAACGCGTGCGGATCCGGATACATCGTCTCGTCACGCAAAATTGCCCATATGTTGCCTATCACCAGGCTTCCTTGAGGTATTCTCATGCCTTCATACACATCCTCCTCCATGAGGCGATGTGGCAAGCAGAGCGGAACCGGACAGCCCCAGCGCAGAGTCTCTGTGTAGATAGCAGATACTGCAACAGTATTGGTTTAGTGCCATGCGAAGACAGTCATAACAGTGGTCTTACTGTATGGCAGGTGATCCCTATCGGCCAGAGTTGGAAGACGTGTACCTCGCGTTACGCTGTCAATCTCCTTTTGCGCAATCGCGACGCACTCGGGATGCATGGAGATGGCGAGGAGAAAAGAAAGCATGAGTGAGATCGTCTGCGAATGGTAAGCGCCTAACTTTGCTTGCTAGTAGGAACTCACAGTATCGCCGCTTGCAGAATACATGCTATTTGCGGTCCACTTGAGATCGTGCGTGAACGTGTCGTCATTCTTGGGCGCATCTCTTTCCCGTTCTTCGAGGAGAAGTGAACAAAAACTGGGCGAGAAACTGCCAGATTTCTGCAGATCAAGTTAGCCAGATTGTAAGTTGGATTGAAAACGATAAGCCTTACCACTGCTGACTTGACAAATGACCAAGGTCCCTCGACGAACTCCTCCATCTTGGCCTTCCAAACCTTTGCTTTCCGTTGGAAGCTCAGACCCGGGAGGTAGCTGAGGATAGGCATACTTTCGAGCGGCAAGTGCTGTAACCAAGGCAGCACATCAACCGCCCAAATGCCACCCCCAGACGCGATCTCATTCTGAAGAATATCAACACATTCTGTAGCAAGCCGTATGAATGGATCTGGATCCTTGCCGCCATCTTCTATTCCAAGAGGCACGGGCTCGTATCCATACACAACCGCGAGCGTTAGCCCACCGGCATATCGCCGAGCGAGCGCCCTCACGCGGTCGTATCCAATGCTACCGCTCAGCATTTCCCGAAGGAACTGGAGCGTACTGCGTTCAATAAGCGGTTCGTACTTGGGGATGGCTCGAACGCCAAAGGCGGAAGTGAGAAGGCGGCGCTGGCGTTTAGATTGTCCGCTATACGGAGTGAAGGCAACCATGTTCTGGCAGCCGCAGAGCTCGCCGGCCATAAGCATGTGGGGTTTATCGCTGTAGATCGCGCCGCGTTTGTCCAGAAGATCCGACACGGCTTGCGGAGAGGAAAGGAATATCAGGGGCTGCGATAGGACGTGTATGTGGATGACAGGGCCGAAAGTCTTTGCCCAGCGGGTGATTAGGACGTGCATGGGCGTGCCAGAGGAGCCCGATTGAGCGCTAGAGGGTGTCGGCGATGTTACGGATGATGAATCAGCATCTTGGTACACGTTCACACCAGCAACGGCCATGAGATCTGGGATATTTCCCAGGAGCGGTATAGGCGTCGGGCCAGGCGGCAAGTCGCGTTTCCGCGTCAAGTGAACAACGAGGAACAAGGTTGACAGGAGTAAGACGCCACCAACGGCGAGGGCGGTAGCAGAGAACATTTCGGGTGCAAGACGCGCTCAAAAATGAGCTGGGAGATGTCGCCTAAAGAAACGCGGATTTTATAGAGAAGATGGAGGTGAAAAGATAGGAACGAAAGCTTGACGACAAGAGAAGAGAAGCGGCAAGCCATCAATTCATAACGGCCACGCCTCGCAAATCGAAGCACCGGCGTTACACAGGCGTTAGGTAATTTCCGTTTTGAGCGTCTCGCCATGCCTTGCCCCGCCCGAGACTATACTGTAACGCCGCCCGCGATTCGAAGGAGATAGACATGTCATTCATCGTGAACGCCAAAAGGTAATGGATCATCTCTCGGTCCGGTCTTCCGGTGCTCTTGACGCGTCCATTCGCCTGCTTTCTACGCGTCTAAGCCTATACGCCACAGGAACGATTGTGGGGATAACGGTACCGACCAAATCGGTTGCTACTGCGTCCACGTCTGGCCCCACCACTGCTGCTCCTCCGCCTCCTCTTCTCCACTAGTAAGACAGAATCTATCGCGCACGAGGCCTCACTATTTTTTTCATGGAGCTAGTAATCTGGGTCCTTCTCCCGCGCTTGTATTACTACCACTCGTCATCGGGCTCGCAGTCGGAACCGTCATCATATACTGATAGACGCCACCCATCTAAAAATTCTGCCTGTCGCGTCTTGCGTTATACCCTTCAGGCTAGCTCTGCTCCTACGCGGGTATCCTTCGTCCCAGTACTCGCACTAGTCAGTTTCACGTCGTGCTTCCAGTCACTGCCATGGTTATTTGCGAAGCAGACGCCGGGAATCTACCTTTCAGAAACTCCCCCCTTGCAACTCTGCTTGTTCCTGTTCTTTTCGGCCTTCCACACTGCATGTGTGGCGCTATTGACGTGCTTTCTCCCCGATATCAAGACGTAAGTCTACTTACGGATTCTCGTTCCCTCGTTTTCCTGATGTCCACGGCTCGCTTCTCTTCCTTGTTGGCAACCATCAATCGCAAAAGATTTCGAACGAGGTAGGAGATATGACGGGAACGTGCCCTCTGTTTTTCATTCACTCAACTCATGTTCTGATCCCTCAAGATGTCTTCAAGTCGTCCCGTGTTCATCGGAGTTCGGAAGCTAGAATCAGTTAACCTCGTATGTCTTCTAACGCTAGAATATGTTTCGTCGTCCAAATTTGGAGGATCTTATAGCTCACCGGCCGCGCTCACCCACTAGGCTCTGTCGCTGGCGACTCACCTCGACCTGGGAGCACCTTCAAGCTTCAAGCCCCGCAATCACATCTCAGTTCATCATCCCGACCGACGTGCATCATGATGATCATGTCTCTTTCTTCCCATGTTCAAAGCCTTTTCTTTGTCGAGTGCCTTAATATATTATTTGGTGTTCGTTAAGAGTTACGTGAAGAATGTCGGCCGAGTCATATGTCCTCCTCGGATCTACTCTACATCGCATCGGCCTGAGAATGTCGCGACTCAATAATACAAAATGCCTCGAATCTGCCTAACACTCCAAGGAAAGAAGAGTCTGGTCATTATCATTCAGTGGCCAGCCTCACTCAGCTGTGCCAGTGCACATTGAGGAATCGGTATGGATTCCAAGTCTCCACACTCCCGAGTCCAGTAGTACACCGCATGTTTAACCCACTGGCACCTAGTATTTTAAGTGATGGGAAAAAACCGGTCTTCCTTTGACTTTATGGGACCTATAGTCCCGGGCAAGCATTGGGGATTAAAGCAAGAGCCGGCGGGCTGAGTACCTGCTCCAAGCAGGGTACACAGACTCTTATGCAGAAGAAAGACTTGAAATGAAGGCTTAGGATGTAGGTAGAAACTTGACCGCTCGGGTGATATTCGAGGAACAAGTCAAGGGCGGTAATGATTGCTGTTGGCTTCTACGGCGCCTGCGCCACAATATGTTATATGTAGTCATGTGAAAAGGGCAAATCATAAAAAACTCACCTCAGACCTGAGCCCCCGGCCCAGCAGCGCTTAAAAGTTAAAAATTAATATAGGGTGGTGAAGTAAACCCTAGGTTTCGATACACCTTGGGTTTACTGCGGTTAGTAACGGTATCGATACAGTATTGAAACCTCCAGGGGTTGGGAGGTAGGTTTCGATACCGGCACGTGATTTTTCACGTGACAGCGTGCTGGCGTTGAGGACAAGCAGTGAGTGGCGGGACAGAGGCGGGACCAGGGCGGCGCGCCGCCTGCGCCACATCACGTGTCCAGAACACGTGCTGGTATCGAAACTGTTACTAACAGTTTCAAAACTATAGCTCCCGGGGGCCTGGTATTGATACCGTTACTAACACCCCCGGGAGGTTTACTGCGCCACCCTAAATTAATACTTGAAACTGAAACTTGACAAAATTAATAAAAATAGGTTTTGTTTAGATTTACTGCCACCTAGCCGGATTGAACGACTGACCTCGTCATTACAAGTGACGCGCTCTACCACTGAGCTAAGGAGGCATTATTCAGTGATGACGTCATTATTGCCACGAGCTCTGGGTTCCGTACCTGAATACAACCTTACCTATTGTCTTTTTAGTTCCATAAGCATTTTCCAATGCATCCACACTTGGACTAAGCCAAAACGCGCCTCATAGGATGCGTACGCCACACTTCACACGGATCACCAATATGCCCTTATGAATCCTATTCGGCATATCCCCAGAACAAACCTCAAAGTTAACCACGATGGACGATGACCAGTGACTTGAGCCCTATTGACAGTTGGTCTTTGGTCAAACAAATTTGAGTTCTTGTCACTTGCCCCACAACAATCCGTACCCCAAACAAATCTCTCATGGGGCTATGTTGCCGGACATTCCAGTTGGACACTTCGAGAAACCACTTCCCCCCCTCCCCAAAGGTCGGCTACGTCTTGGACGCGTAATCCCCACTGGTACCACGCCGGCATTACTCATCGAGTCTGCAAGTCGTATACTTGAGGCGCCTATAGAATTTCCGACCCCCAACGCAACATGCATCCCGCCACAGCCCTCTTGCAGACCTACCTCACCGCCGCTTCCAAGCTTGACTGGGATACCTCGGTGTCCCTCTTCACAGAAGACTTCGTGATAAATGTCCTTCCGACTTCAACAAATCGTCCTTCCCTCAGGAAAGATGAATACGCCGCTGCGCTCAAAGGCAGCGTAAGCCAGTGGTTCACGCCCAACACGTTGGACGTGACATCCGGCGGCACCTCGAAGCTGGGGACGCCATGGCACAACGAGTATATATTCGTCGTTACTGAGGAGGGCGGGAAGATCAAAAAGATCACGGAGTTCATGGATAGTGGTTTCATCAAAGGGTTCCTCGAGGCTGAGGCCAAGGCATCGAGCCCATTGTGATGCGTGCCCTGTAGTCTTCAAGTAAGAACTCGTAGCTCAACTCGTTAAAGAAATAACACCACCTTGCAACAACGGCAGAAATCCCTTTCGGAAAAAAATCAGAGGCAGTCTGCCTCGTGTATACATACGCTATGAGTAAAATATCTTCGTTCTCAACCAGTTTTCTCACTACCTACATCCGTTTTCAGAAGTTAACGGGTTCGCGGTTAAGTTGCAGAACTCCTTGGTCGCCTAATTTTGCGTGTTAGTGCCGTCGAGTGTACAGATTCCTCTTAGGTGGTTCGAAGTCAAGACCAGTGCATGATGATCAAGATGCATACAGTAAATTGCGGGAGAAGAAGAAGTGTGTGGCATTGCCATTTTATTAGACATCAACCTTCAATGATTTTAGCTCGCAGTCACAATATCGACGAGTCTCCAACTCACATACGACCTGGCGCTAGTTTATACACCTCCATCTCTATATTCTAGCACCTCGGGTTCTTCAAGATACTGCTTCAAAGACTCCATGTATGATGGGAGGGGAACATCAAGCTTCTCCAACTCCTCCAAGCTCTTCGTGAAGGACATCTGCTCACGAGGAATGATTGCTGCAACGCATCGACCCATGTAACGAATCCCGGATGGGCTTGGGCGCTGGGCCGACACAATAACCTCGTCCACCTCATGATCGTAGATGTGTTTAAGGATTATGGCAAAAGCCTTGTCGATGCGTCCATCCGACGGGTCCGTGATACCGAGCTCTTTTCTGATACCTGCAAAGCTGACGATCCATCCCTTCACCCTCGGCATACCCTGAGAAAAGCTCAGCAAGATGGAGCGAAAGAGAGGCGGGCTGTCATACCGACCACTTTGGGGCGTCCGAGTCTTTAACAACGGGAACCGGTGAGTTTTGCTCTTCATCGTTCGCCATGAAAGTCTGTTCTGAGTCAAACTGAGACCTAACAACAAATTTAACGATTAGTCTCGATCTTCAAACCCACGCTCCTCCTTCGGGCATGTCGTGGCCGTTCAATGACCCAGTATATCTGAGGAATCACACAGCGGTGAGCGTTAGAGGGGTGAAGCTTGAACGACCACTGCGCCCATCGATGGCGACAATTAAAAGCCTACGAGGACCCATCGAGCATCTTCCACATGCGCTGGAACATGATCTGAAATCCCAATCAAGATGTATACAGGGTCTAGCTTAAGCGTAAATCGCGGGAGAAGAAGAGAGTGTGGAGCATTGTCATTTCATTGGATTTTAACCTTGAATGATTTGAGCTCGCGGTCACAACATCAACGAGTCTCCAACTCACATACAGCCAGTTCATACGCCTCCATCTATATATTCTAGCACCTCGGGACCTTCAAGATACTGCTTCAAAGTCTCCATGTATGATGGGAGGGGAACATCGAGCTTCAGCAGCTCCTCCAAGCCCTTTGTGAAGGATAGCTGCTCGCGGGGAATGATAGCACCGACGCATTTTCCTGCGAAACGAATTCCGGATGGGCTTGGGCGCTGGGCTGACACAATAACCTCGTCCACCTCATGGTCGTAGGCGTGTTTAAGGATGATACGGTACGCCTCGTCGATCCGTCCATCCGACGGGTCCGTGAAACCGAGCTCTTTTCTGATAGCTGCAAAGCTGATGACCCAACCCTTAACCAATGGCATGCCCTAAGAAAAGATTAGATGAAGCAAAAGTGAGAGGTTGGCCGCCATACCGACCACTTTGGCGCGTCCGAGTCTTGAACAACGGGAGCCTGTGAGATTTGCGCTTCAACGTTCGCCATTGAGTCTGTTCCGAGTCAGACTGAGACCTAACACCTTTAGCCGTTCAATGACCCAATGTGTCCGAGGGGGTGACCCATCGATGGCGACAATTAAAAGCCATCGAGCCGCTCAAAGTCGTGGAAAGCGTGCCAGGCAGCGTCGAACTCGATGTCTCGTCGTTGTGCTGGTGACCGTCGCGAGTAGAATCATGCCTTTCCCCTTTCGCTCATGAAGGCCCAGGTGGAGTCGGGAGTACCCGTCAACTTTGGCGTCCTCAACCTTTCTCGGCGACAAGCAGGCGCTGGAAGCCTGGAACGCGCGGATATTGGCAAGAAGAACGGAGACATCACGTCGTGTCTTCGCCACGTGAGGCGCGACACTGATCAACACGCCATTGCAAATTTGCTTTTAGGCTAGTCTCCACGATCTCTCACACATTTTGACTAACCTCAGAGGTGCTCGCTGCTACCATTATTTGTCTTTTCGTCGTCGCTGACCGTCGTACAGCTGCAACACGTGAACAGCCATGTCGGAGCCACCCTGCGTTAAACGAAAGATCCACCATCTGTCACTCGGCAATACTACCTCTCCATCGGTCGTTAGGACATCTCTCAAGCACTCAATCACGTCCAAACTCGATTTCCTGGCGCCAGCAGCCGATTCTTTCAAGCCCAGACCATACAACCCTCGTGTCACATACAGTCCATTTACGAGCACCATAATGTCCCCGCCTCTAGCCCTTGATGTGTCGGAAAAGGACACGGATGTCGTCTTTATCCATCCTCCCTTCACCGACTTCCCAGATGTCAAAGTCCACCGAGACGGCCTTTCCTTCGTGCTCATGGCAGAACATCCGGATTGGTTCCTCGACCCCAAAGACTATCTTCCACTGTCAGGTCCCAGAGCCTCGCAAAACGCCATACCGTATCCTACCTTTCTTCAACCTCCCAGAGGGTGGTGGCCTACCAAGAAAAAGGAAATCAAGGATAAGGGAGCTCAATGGGAAGAAGGAGAAAAG
>QLPD01000363.1:0-13186 GCA_003314085.1 Hymenopellis raphanipes
AAATCTTGTGTACACAACGTTATTCTACACCGCGTTACTACTTTGCTCTACAGAAAAACAAGTGATAAAATTAAAAGCCCAAACATGCATGGGGCGCGTTACCGTTAACGATACTTGCGATTCATTTTGTGTGGGAATATCAGTCACGGCAGGGCTTGTTTGCTGTGCAGCATCTTGGTACAATTTCTCACCAAAGGGATCATACGATGGGCATTAATATTGTCGACGCAGCTCAATAAGAAGCAATACCGTGCGTTATGTTGTAGGTCAGCCCGGGGTTCGGTACGATTGGGAGGCGTCCAGAAAAACTCGCAGACATCAGGTCTGCTACCATCCTGCCAGTAACGACAATTGAATTTTTATCTTCGTTCGCGGGGTGGAGAGACCTTACCTCCCGAAAACAATTGCGCCGTTGTCGTTCAGGTCTAAATGACTGTATATCAGGACCCCTCGAAAACACCCCCCCCAAGCAGACTCGGACGCACGCGTGTTATCCGATGGGGAGAGGTTCAATCGATGAGCCGCCGCCTTGCCTATAGCTTCACAGTACCCAATCGACGCAGCATGCAGATCCAGGAGATGCGTCCCCTGCTGCTCCGATATCAAAGCCGTCTCGTCTGCCCAGTCTTTCAGCAGGTCGTCGATCGTCCCACTGCCATCAACCAAGAATATTCTGCGCGTCAGACTCGTGACGAGGACAGGCTGCGCGCCTATTGAGCGTAATTCTTGGACCATGGCGGTGAGGTTCGCGCCCATCGACTCGGGGGGCGCGATCTTCTGGTCGTTGTGCCCGAATTGGAGCGTCGCGTAGGTTTGCTGGCCTTTTTCTACTTGGGTTTTTATCGCTTCGACTAAGGGAGAGAGTGTTAGTAGGTTATGGGAGAGGAAGGTAGTACGTACGCGCGGTACTCCAATACCCGTCTGCGACGTATGTACCGGTAGTCGCTCCGCTTTTGCCTGCGTTTAGACAGGACGTGCCGGGAGCGAGAGACGATGGCGTGCCGATGGAGGCGTTTCCGCAGAAGCCGTCTCCCCAGCCGCCGCTTTTGCCTTCAGCTTCAGGGAAAGCGGCGCCTTGCGATAGCACATGGCACTCACAAAAGCGCGGTCGTGCTGTCTCCGATGAGCACAAAGGAGGCACCGTTCACCACCGTTGTTGAAGTGAGTGCGCACAGGATCGATAGAATCCAGCAGCGCTTCATCGTAGTACTTGGTTCATGATGTGCGTCGAATCCCCCAGCTTATAACACAGGCGTATCGGAGCACGAGTTCTGCAGAGACCGGACCGCAAGAGAAGACTTATGGACAAACGCGGTTTTGCCCAAGAAACCCCGGAGGACAGGCAGAATCCAGAAAACCACATGAGTTGATGAAAATTACGAGGGCACGGAGAATTGAGAATTTGAGAGCGTATGGTGGATGAGCTGAGGCATCGAGCACGAGAGTCGTTTACGTTCAATCGAGTAAAAATATGTATGCCAGAAGAGTGTAAGAAGGCAAGTACATATGTATGCTCAAGGGAGTTTATGAAGGCTAGGGTTTGAAAGGCGTGGGAGAGTTTTGTTGCCTTGACGGCATTTGCCGGAACCTCTTGCCCTTCCTCGTGTTCTCGTTCTGTGTACCGTACTCACTCCCCTCGTCCTTGGTCGCTTTGAAAATCTTGAGAGTGAACGAGGATCAACGCACATCCGTATCTGAGGCCAACTGACTGCTCTTCATCTTGGAGACTCATTCTAGTTCAGAGCATCACACCGACGTTGCTCAGCCGGTTCTTCATATGAGAGCTTGTTTTGGGGCCTTCTCTACTATTGCTAGCTCTACACGGTATAAATGCGACTAATGCTCGACTGGTGCAGATCTTGAGCTGAGCAGTGAGGAGAGGTCGTGACACTTCAGCTGACTTCACGTGCGGCCCAGCACGCCCACATCTACGGCGCCTCGTTCTCTAGAGTAAGTGGCCTGCAGACACAGCAGATCCCTTGTCGACTTCAAGGCGCCTGAATCCAGTCTCGAGATACTGCAGATCCTTTTTAGTATAAGTAGAGTGCTAGACCTTGCGCCGTAAGTGCTACCATGCGTCCTATCCTCTTCTCGCTGTCCCTCGCTGCGTTGTGTATCAATGCACTGTCACCTTTGCGCGCCAATACTATCGAAAGCGACTTGTTTACTCTGGGAGTGGACGTGGCAAGGACTACTGCAGACCTCATCGTCGGAGACTTTCAAATGCTTCAGGTTTGCACTGTCCCAGAATCCCCCATTTCTTCTCTCTCCCCTCACATCTTAAGTACAGGACGATCTATGGGACATCAGCGAGCACCTTGCTGAGGCGACGCAGACACTCAAGGTCAGTCATCTCACTTTCACGAATGGCAAACTGATGTCCCGCGTTCTTGTATACTAGACTCTGACTATCCCCGATGCGGAAGCCGCGCCCATATGCATGGGCTTCACGAGTCTTGGTCTCGTGCCGCTCCTCGACGGCATTCACTCAGAGTCAAAGTCATATGGCCCGGGCACCCCGCTGTGCCTCCCCGTCTCGGCCGTCAAGCTCGCGTTTGAGCATTACGGTGGGGAGTTTATCGCTCGTTTGAAGGATAAGGTGCGAGAGTTCATTGGGAGTATTTCAACGTTGCTCAAGCGATGTATGTAGTGGATCTGCCAAGGCGCTGTGTCGGTGGCGCGCGAGGTTGTTTTGGTTTTGGACGACGCGGTGCATTTGCTTTGTGATCATTAGGAGTGGATTTTGAGACTAGTTCGTATCCTAACGGTATTGCATGTATTCCCCAAAGGCCATACGTACAAGAATCCTACAGTAACATCTCGCTCCTCTGCAAAACCTGACCAGCAACGTCGCTGAGGCGGTTGCAGGCGGTTATCATATCGCACCGGCAATAACGGACCGCACCTCGATATCCCACAATCTCCCATCGATCGCTACTTTAAATACCACCTCCTCTCAGGCGCGTCCAGACAACTTTCCCTCCAACAATGTCGTCGTCTTCAGAGCCCAAGCAGCCCCTGCACCCCTCCATGCTCCCGCGCCTCGACCCAGAGTACATCGCGTTCCACAACGCGGCGCTCATCAACATCACGCCGCCGCACACCCTGCCCTGGGACCCCGCTCTGCGCAACGCCCCCGCCGTGCCCGGGGGCTCGCCGCCCCTCCCCGTCGGCGCCACGCGCGACATCCCGCTCTCGCACACCGACATGCGCGCGTTCACGCCCGAGGGCCCTGCACCAGCCGCGGGGTGGCCGGTATTCCTGTTCTACCACGGCGGCGGGTGGACGTTCGGCAACATCAGCAGCGAGAACAGCTTCGCGACCAACATGTGCGTGCGCGCACAGTGCGTCGTCGTCAGCGTCAACTACCGCCTGGCACCAGAGTTCAAGTACCCCGTCGCGGTGGAGGATACCGTCGAGTCGCTCGACTGGGTTTTGGCGCATGGGAAAGCGGAGCTCAACGTGGACACGACGCGTATAGCCGTGGGCGGCTCCTCAAGCGGCGGGAATCTCGCCGCCATTCTTACTCTCAAAGCCGCGGAGCGCTCGCCCCCCATCCCGCTAATATTCCAGTTGCTCGTCGTACCCGTAACGGACAACACCGCAACCGCGGACGATCTGTGGAAGGAGAACGCACTCACGCCGTGGCTCTCCCCCGCGCGCATGCTCTGGTTCCGCGACAACTATCTCCCCAACAAGGAGGACTATAAAAAGTGGGATGCTTCGCCGGCGTTTGCACCTGATGCTCTATTAGCACAGGTGCCAAAGACCTGGATCGCTGTGGGAGAGTTGGATATTCTGCGCGACGAGGGGGTGCAATATGGGGAGAAGCTCAAGGCGCTGGGGGTTGAGGTTGAGACGGTCGTGTATAAGGGTGCTCCGCATCCTATCATGGCTATGGATGGGTATGTGTTTTGTTTTCAATGGAGAGGGGATATTCTGATCCTTTTGTAGTGCACTAAAGATAGGCGCGAAGCTTGTGACGGATGCAGCTGTCGCTCTGGCGAAGGGTTTGGGTACAGCGTAGAGTAGTGGAATAAGCCAAGTCTGTTTATAGTGCGAGGTCTAACCTGGATAGATCTCCTCTAAATGAGCGAAGACGCCAGTTATTTTGAAAAGGTCTGATCATGTTCTCTCCGGGTAATGAAAACAAAAATGCATTGGATACATTAGATTCAGAATAAAGATAACTCTGGGGGCTAAAGGCAATGTTAGAGGGGTTAAATGAAACGATAAAGCACATACCTCTCCACGCGTCTCAAATGCCAACCAGTCTCCCGTACCCAGCGGTAATAATCCCATCGAGCGACACTTCCACAGCCCCACCGCCAGCGTCAAGATATTGCACAAGATATAAACAAACTTTTGCGGCACCAGCGTCGAGAATGCAGTTGGTGACGCGTTTGAAGGCGCGAATTGCTTGAACGCTGTACAGGGTGTGAGCGACGTGTCACCAAGGTCAAACAAGCGCACCGTCGTTGATGGAGGCGATGTTCTTGAACGGGGTGAAAAGCAACATGGCGACAATGCCCATGCTGAATATCTGCACGCCGCCTCCAGACATGTAGAGCATGAACGCCTGCATTGGCAGCGACTTTGCGGGGGCGATAGCCATGTCCCATGCTCGGCGGTCCTTTAGTTTATCGTACGCTGCTGCTGATGGTGCCGTGCTCTTTGCTGGGCCTTGTTTCTAAGAAATATATGAGTACTTGGACACATCGTTGACATTGACGCGCACCGATGAGAGTGACTTTGAGAACCCCGGCGGTGAAGGAAGATTTTTCCATCTAATGTCCTCTCAATAACTGAGTTTTTGTCAACGGTATTGCATACCGTGAAGGGCCCTCGAGGCTGGCATAGTCGAGTGACATGATGGTAAGAGTGTGACCCACTTTGACTCTTGCGGCCATGTCAACACCCTGGATCTCTGACCGTATCAAGGTCAAGCCCAAGAAAGGTTCAAACAATAACAGTGGACGTTCTAATGAACAGCAACAAAAGTCGATTCCCAAGAGCAAAGCCGTCCTCGCCATCCAAGCCACCATCGATGCCTTCCACACCCATCCCCCAACGAAGAAAGACGACAAAGGCGGCTGCTTCTGCCTTGCTCGTATGCACCCCCTCGCCCGCCCCGGCGCGCGCCTCTGTCTCTCCTGCGGACTAATCCTATGTAACCTCAATCCCCCATACGCCGCTTGTCCATCCTGCGCCACACCCGTTCTCTCTCCCCACGCTCGCACCGAGATGCTCGCATCCCTACACTCTGATCTCGAAAAGCAATTGGCAGACGAAGAACGTCAACGGGAGGAGGCCGCGCGCCGCGTCCAAGCAGCCGAGGGCGCTTTTCCCACATTGCCTACGGCTAAACCTACACCGTCAAGACCTCCATCACAACAGCAGCATAAAGTGCTTTCGCTCAACTCGAAGACGAAGAAAGTGATGGTACAGACGCGATCTGCCGTACCATCACCGTCCCCGAGTCCCGCGCCTGAACAGGTGGAGGAGGAACCGCTGCGTATACCTCCTCCAACGCAGCCTGTGGCGGGGAAGGGTGTTGTTGAAGGGCGGTTGTGGGTGAATCTTGTGGGTGATAGGGCAAAGTATATCGCGCCTCCGCCAGCGCCGGCTCAGAAGAAGGGCAAGCAGAAGGAGAAAGGACCGCAGCCTTCATGAAAACTAGTAGGTATGCTCTGCTTGTTTGCTGAACGCTGTTAATGGAAAATACAGGAAGTATTCGAGATATCCGTCGGGTAGATATCAGTGATAATAGGCATTCAACATAGACGTAGCTAGAGAAGGTAAGTTTTTGGATGCCACCATCATGACACGGCTTATACACTTTCAGTATATACATTAGACACGATACTTATGATGCTTTTTTGGGGTTGCTATACCTCCAGGCCTGAGATACAGTCGTCGACTGGTACAAACTTCGGCGTCAACGTTTTATCTAGCCGACTCAGAACTTCGTTGACACCTTATCAACTCGTCATGGCAGAACACCAGAGTGGGAACCTCATGAGGGGCTCACCGTTCTGCTTTAGAGTACGCCTGGTGTTGGAAGGTGACTCGGCTATCTAGTCGATCATTGTATTTACTGTGATCCTGGACGGAGCAAAACCCCTAACACGTTTTGCTCCGTACCAGGTAGGACTATTTCATGTATTCGTCTATCTACATCTAACACGTTTTGCTCCGTACCAGTGGGAACTTTAATACCTGGGCTCGTGCCACCATCGTCTACTTTGAGCACGTAGTTGGATGTATCGCAAGCTGCAGAAAAGACCTGGATAATTGGCCAAAATATCCAACAAGTTCACAACGATGGAATTGAATCTCTCTTGTCAAGGCCCTTCCCCGAGGCCGCACAACTTGAACTCAAGTCGGCGCAAAATGAAAGGCGTGGGATACATGATCTTCCCTTCAAGGTCGCTGATATTATCCACTGGCACATTGCTCCTACTCCCTCAACCGCAGCTTTTGGCGGTGCGTTCGTGTCGTTCATGCCAGTAGAAGATTAGCGAGGATCTACGCTTGCACAGCACCTGTACCACTTCATCTCCCCCGCAAGTCCGTCGGAGATCCTGGGAATGGCTCAAACCAGTCTCGCTACCCAACATTGACTGCTTCACGGGTACACAATGCATGTAAGCGTGCTATTTCTAGTAGAGTTCACGTTCTCAACCCTTCTTTTCTCGGTATAGTGAGATTTTATCAACACTGGCCAGAGTCAAGTTATTTTTAGACTCACCGCCCACACCCAACGGAGCGCGGACCAAAATAGGACGAGGACTTTGATCATGCTGTACGGTTTGTATTTAGTCTGCGAACAGTATATATACAGGGCAGCTAGAAGTCTTTGGTATCATCATTCACCACTGTCTCCCAACAAAACATCCTCACTTCGACTTCTACAATCTACATGGCTCCTATAAACTACGCAGAAGCCTACGGCTACAGCTCCCTCGCTGCAGCGATCGTATTTGCCATCGTCTACTTCCCGCTTTTGGGATTCTTCATATTCAAATACATTACCGCGCGGACTAGTGTGTACATCTCCCTGTCTATATTCTGCCTCAGTACGTCTTCTTCCCCACCGTGTAATAGGCCGTCATCTAATCTATCCACTTTCCATTAGCACGCGTCGTCGGGTTCATAATACGAGCTGTCGAAATCGACGTCGAGTCCGCTGCGACGAACCAGAGCCTGCTGATCGCAGACCAAGTCCTATTCGGCATAGGCTTCTTTGGTCTGTTGTACTCGGCGTATACATTGGTGATGGATCGGTGAGCGTCCTCTCATCTCTCGTCTTTCAACATGGTTCGCTAATTCGGTCTACTAGTGGCGACCTCCTCGATATACCAGAAACACAGAGCAAGAACATCATAGATCGCATAGCCGGGACGCGCGCGCTGTTCAGACTCATCCTCACCGCGGGGGTCGCGTTAGGCATTGCGGGGATCTCTCAGTCCTCCTCATCATCATCATCTTCAAGCTCGTCCACTCTCAGAAAAGCCAGCGTGATCATCTTCCTAGTCCTCACCGCCGTGCAAGTCTACCTCACCGTGAGACTGATTCTCAATGAATCAACATGTACGTCTTCAAGCCTATGTCTTCTCAAATTAGGAAGGAATTTGACCAGGTCCTGTTTCTGTAGACGCGAGGCACTTCCCCCCAGTCAACAACTTGAAGCACGGCTCCTTCATCCTCGGCGCCATTTCTGTATTGCTTCTCATTCGAGAAATATTCCTTGTGGTCACTCTCAACGATATTCGAAAGGCGACCAATGAGCACTTCTGGTACCCCCTTGTGGTGATCCCAGAGGTGCTCGCGGTGATGCTGTATTGTGCGCCTGGGCTCGTACCGCCGAAATCGGAGCTGAACAAGTAGTAGTTGCCAGTTGGTGTACCGTAGGATTCCTACTCTATTTTGTTGATCAGGCCCAATACACACTTTATACTCCAGAAAATAAATTGCCTTGTCCACGTGTGCCCTTCGGGCCCAAGAGCGATGATCTCTCCTAATCTGTTGTGAACCATGTTCGACTTGGCCTTGACTTCGGTAAAGTATTGGCGACTTCCAGTCGACAGAGAGCCAATCTCTGCAAGGCATCATCGGTATTTTGAATAGTTGAGTGTAGGACTTGAATTTCTCTTCTTGATCTACTGTCCTCCTTCACGCCTCGACATCATTCCCAAACAGCGCCTCAGTCCCAAAGCCTTCCTTCGTCCTTCCCGATTGAGCAGTGTGGCGCACCTCTTTCGACGACATGTCCGCTCCCGGCTGACCTGCACTCTCATATACGTCCATCGACGTCTCTCCAGGCAACTCTTGATGCGCGGAGAATATCCGTGGGTCCGACGACGATGCGTCTTTGTCGGTGTAAGTGTCAAGTGTCGTGGCTGAGGCTGTGCGCTTGTCAGGAGGTTATGGTGTGATGAGAGATAAAATCGAGAGGCATACCGGCCTGACGTCGGTTTACAATCCCTTGATTGGTGAAATCTTTGGCGGTTTTGTAGTTCTGGATGCCAAACATGATGCGGATCTTCCAAGTTCAAGGTTAGAATGAGATCTCGCCGATTTCCTGGGATGTTTATATCTGAGGATCTTGGGCCCATAATGAAATCATCAAACATGGCATACAGTAGTGGTGTGATGCGGAAGAGATACGAGTGCATATGACATAGGACGCTGCATCAGCGCAAACTGGGGAGAAATACTTATGCGTCATAGATCAGCTTGCATCGAGCGACGCGAGTAGTGTCCGATTGGTCGGCTTGCGGTGCTGTGAGGAAGAAAAGAAAAACTAACGACAGGATGTACCATTTTTCGAGGGAATAGTTCTAAACATAAAAGTGGCGCATATAGAATGATGGTTCTGGTACTAGAAGAGCTAAATTTCTGATCAACATAGGTCCGATGAGCCGTCTCTTCGCGGATTCGACTTGTGTTTTTATTAGTAAGAGAGCCCCGGGCATAGCTAAATAGCTAGTTGAAATCAGTGATATCCTTAAGTTTTCTGCAAAGAATTGAAAGCGCTCTGCCGTGTGACAACCTATAATAGGATTATAACATTGAAGTCCATACACTCATTCGGGGATACAAATACATAGGATATACCAGGTGGTTAATTCATAACGTTGGATGTGAGTCTTTGTGTCACCCGACCGTCATAACCCTTCGACTTTTTCAACACGCGGGATAGCTGCATATTGCAGTCAGCGCTCGTCAAGTCGCCTTGCCGCTTCAATTTGTTTTCGGGTTTCACCGTGACTTTCACTTCCATCGTGTTGTCCACCCAGTCAATCTCGTTGGCGCCGCGCTCGGGCATCCAACCCGCGGCAGCCTCCAGAGCGGTGTGCAGCCAAGAACCTCTGTTTAATTTGGCCATGCCTTTCTTGTGCTGGGCCTCTTGGGCCTGGCGCACCAACTCTTCGTCCTCGTCCTCGTCTTCCGAGTCTCCTGGTCGCACCGGTTTGGAGGCCTTCGGTTGGGCATACCGAAAGGCAAAAACCGGAGACAGTCTTTGAAACAACTCGCTCATTTCTCTGATAGCGAAGTTGACTCCCCCGAATTGACCTCGGACGATAGCTGAACACTTCCTAGTTCCACCCTTGTCCGGGCGGCCTTCTTGGTAAAAGTACACATCGAAGACTTCGAGGAGTTCTTCGAGGTCCTGCTTTTCGAGATTGTGTCTAAGATGACGAAGTGCCGCATAAGCGAGAACAAACAGCGCTGATTCTCGATCGTCAAGAACAGTATGTTCTGCGCTTGGATTCGCCGCGAGGTTAGCAGAGATGAATTGCCAAGTACCCTACATGACCTGTTAGTGACATATTTTGGGTAGGAACAGGCTTGCTTACCGTGCATAAAATACGACGTTCATGCGGGTCACCCGGCGGAATCAAATCGAGCACCACACAGTGGTCCCAATCAATGAGAAAACCCGCGACGGGACTATCGTCTGTAGGCCTAATCTTCATCATGATGTTCCCAACACTGATATCGCGATGAAGAATTCGAGCTTTTTCGTACGCCATTTGATGACCTGGATGATTGTCAAACATCTGTGAAATAAGAGAATAAAAGCGTGATGACCTTTCATCGCATCTGCAACACATTTGACTAAGCTCTTCGCGGTCGGGAAAGTGAGCAGGTCACGACCAAGCGTAAATAGAATGATTCGGTGCGCATATAGAGCGCGTATCCTCAAGGGCGTAATCCAGTGGATCCAATCGGCGTCAGCGTACTGGTGGCCAATGGTCTCCATGCCATCAACGTCACCACCATGCGCCATCTCCGCAACATTCTCAACTTTGTGAAGAGCAAGACGTTTGTAGATCTCCGACTCCTTTAAAGTGAGAGCAGAATCCTCTCGCCAGTAATCTTTGAGATAGAGCACACGGCTGTCACGGACCCGCATAATGATGCCACGACGCGTTGAACGTCCAAAAGGAGAGAGGAAACCGTCATGATAGACGGGGGCAGGAATAATGTAGGACTCGTCGCCGAACGTCATCTTGAGCAACGACAGTTCACTGATCTTGCCTTCCTCATTATGGAAGGATTCAGTCTGGCCGTACCACAATTCTGAGGCATACGCAACAAACTTTTCCCTGGCTGTCTTGTCCTCTTGGTCCGTCGGATACGTGATACTGCAATCAACACCGCGTTGGCGGTCCGTGAGCTGCGCCAAACGCTGGTAGAACCTGAAAAAAATTTCAGGCTCTTCGGTGTAGTCGAAGCGTCGAGTGACGATGGCCGATGAACGGTCCCAGCGCATAAAGCGCACGGAAGTACCGCAAACGAGCGTGGAAAAGACATGGGAGCGATACTGGACAGCCATTATGACAGCGTTGTAAGCGGCAAGCTGCCCGCGTGTTTCTACGCCCCTTGTCGAGGCGTTTTCGAAAGGATATGAGGGAGTCGGTGTCGGTATATCAGACTCTGTAGGAGCCGGCGTTCCATTAGATGGCGGCTGAACCGATGCATCATCACCGGGGGGAGTGCCGGCCTGAGGAACCCAAGGCTGTCGAGGATCATCGATGAAGGCGTCGTAGTTCTCTTTTGGTTTCAATTCAACTAAACCTTCTGATTTAAAGAAATCAGAGGCTGTGGGAATCTGCTCGGCGCGGCTTTCGTCGTAGACGGTAACATCCATGCCCATCTTACCGCACGAAGTATCGCGTCTACTGTGCGTGTCGTTGAACGATATTGGGCATTTGATGTATGAGTCGGCGCCTCCTGCGCTTTTGGCAGCGTCCGAGGGCCATGCAGAAAATGCGTCGACCTATTCGATGCAGTTAGGTACAGTTCTACGGCAGCTAAAGTGAATGAACCCACAAATTTCTGGTATGACTTGGCCTCCGACGCTGTTGCCATTGACTTGAGTGTCTTGATGCGCGCGGAGGGAATCTCCGCCGTCTTGTATTTCTCGGGAGTCTCTGGGTTCCAGGGTAGGAAGTCGTCGAGGAAGCTTTGGACAGGCATGGGACCGATATAATGCCCACGGGTCTCCTTGGCGAGCTCTCTATATTTGTCGGACATGCTTTCGTCTTTAATAGCGCTGGCGTACACGTTATAACCGGCAACTTTCTTAGCGATGGGGGTGGTTTTGGCGGCGAACTGGGCCTCCGGCGGAGGGGTTGTATCGGTGGGAGTAGTTCTTCCGCTAGGAGGAGTGTCTGCGGACGAGGGAGTGGGTTGTTCTGCCATGGCGGTAGTCAGAAAGTGAACAATGAGAGCAACAAAGAAACGACGCGGCATTTTATATACCGAGCAAACAGAAGTCACGGGAGCAAGATTAGTCCACTCACCCGGTTACTTTAATGGGAATACAATGGAATATGGCCACAATGGCTCTGTCCACGAACAGTGATCGTGGTTGGGGATAAAGAGAGACGAATCACATGACCCTGAGTGTTCTCTTTTGGGAATGATGACACGATTCGGCGTTTCCCGAATCTAACTTGGATTATCGCGTTCACAACAGCATTCCTCTATGATCAAACGCATTGCCAGAAACGTACTGGGGCATAAATGTATAGTCTCCTTCGTTCATTATTCTGAATTTCATGGTTCGCGTCGGCTGTGTGGGCCAGTGGGTGTGTAATTTTTAGAGAGCATACCGCCATAGTCACAACCGAATTAATGCATAATAATAATAATAATGCTTGACTATTATATTTCTAGAAGCTGCAGTACCAATAAACGAAATATGCTAAACGCCACAGTTACCGCGGGCCGCCATTTCCGGATCATTTACCCGTTGATCCTGAGCTCAAATTTTTGATTCTGGCTGTCGGTGTCATCTCTCAATACTACCAGCATCTTATCAACAAGAATCACTTGCGACATTGTCGAGTCTTTTCATTGAGACTCACACTAAGTATGTCCACGTTTCAAGCCCCCACGCTCGATCATGGCACCCGCGATTTTCTAATCTCCGGATTTTTTCCAGCCTGGGATTTTGGATCAAAGAAATGACCTACTCCATGTCACAGTCCATTTGGCTGTCGTGATTTAGACTTTTGTGATCTTCTACTAACACCGCGCCCCTACCTCGACAACGCGACAGCAGGAGAGTAGGGAGCATAACCACGCAAGTCGGCGAGTCCTTGAACATGGCAGAGCATCTCGACCGTTTTTGGACTATTCTCTACATAGTCACTGCCCTACAGCCCTCTTGACGACTAGCACGACGGTGAATCATCGGAGGCTACTTCGTCGGGCCGCCTGCTCAACTGGATTGTGACCGAAAACACACTTCCGCTAGTCAGCTGCTCCTCTGGAAGAGTCGACCTGGAAATCCCAGAATTAAGACCTTGGCCGCCGTACCTCTCTCGGTCTTGGTGGGTGTATAAAACTTCGTGATCTTATTTCTCCGACTCCGATACCCAATGCTCGTTCCTTTCGTGTCATTCTTGCTGCTCAGCAAGGCCTGGGCTGCCAGTCCGGACGTTGCCTCTCGCGCGACGAATGAAGATGGATCTACGCCTCTCTACAAAGACCCAACAGCGAGCATTGAAGAGCGTGTCAATGACTTGTTACCCCGGATGACACTAGAGGAAAAGGTTGCGCAACTGTGAGTATTCTGTTTGCTTATCATGTTCCTTTTCTCATTACAATTAGAATTCAAGGCGACATAAATGGATGGATTGTGAACGCCTCCGACCCTCTCGACGAC
>QLPD01000370.1:0-10402 GCA_003314085.1 Hymenopellis raphanipes
GCGATCCGAGGGGAGTTCAACGAGGTGACAGTAGAGCAAGAAGGGAATGTCACAGACTATGCCCAGTATTGCTGGAATCTCCTCCAGGACGACGCCATGCTCTTCGTCACCGTACGCTCAGATTCCGCGGAAGAGGTGCCCAAGGTGCTGCAGGCTGTCGAGGAGACGAAGCGCATCCGACATAAAGCGGGCTTGGATGACGATCTGCACCAATATGTGTTGTACGACACGCTTCCGTCCAAAGGCCCGCGGCGGATAAACCTCGACGACGACAAAAAGTACGCGACGCCAAAGAGCCTCGTCGTGCACTTGAGCAAGATCCCGATGCCCGAGCTGCAGCCTACATCTCCGATACCTCCGTCGCCTCCCACGAAAGAGGATAAAAAGAAAGGCAAAGGTACATATTGAGCTCTTCTTTGGTTTTTTCCTGCGTAATAATAAAGCTCACTTCGTTTGTAGGTAAAAAGATTGCGCGTAACGGCGACTCTTCCTCACAGTCGAGGATCCATTCGCATCAGATGCATCCCAATCAGCCGTCACCGTCCCCATCGCAGTTGGGCAATCCCTCGATATATGCTGCCCCGCCTCCTTCCAAGATCAAGTCGCGAAAGAGCTCGCCAACGCCAACGCCCGAGGTGCCACCAAAGCCGTCCGTGGTGGCGGGGATTTTTGACAAGTTGAGAAAGTGAGCCTGAGGGGGGGGGGGATTCTGGTGATGATCTTAGATTGGGAAATGGACTACATGGAAAGGTCTGTACTGTACAATATTATTGTTGTGTAACGTTGTCATATAATTCGCGTTCGAGACTCGAACTATAACCGACTGAGTGGAATTTGTGTCGTCGGCGGGGATTGTGAATATGGGGTAGACATCGATATAATAAACATTTGCCTAGCGCTCTTCCCGGAAATGCTGCGTTATGATTGGATTATCTTCAGGCAATCAGAAAGCTCTGGATGATGAAGGTGACTTTCAAATCAGTCGATTGAAATTCTCCATGGGGCACCTGTCGTTGATAACACATCTCTTCTCACTATTAATAGGCTCGCCTCTTTTCGAGGGGGGGTCAAATGAGGTGGCGTATGAATCAATGAATAGATGACCTCACGGCTACGCCTACATTCGAAATCCGTGTTTACTATTCTTGAGGTGTTCTCTAACGTAAATGATGCGACGGTAATCTTACCATGAGAGTGCCCTGGAAGTTTTCTTCCAAAGGATGCGGAACGACCAGCAAGGAGAGAGAACAGTGATAGAATTACAATGATGAAAGTAAAGGTGGCGGATCGTCAAAGATTATTTAACCGTGACTCGTCATCATGGCTTGGAATCCGAATGCTGAAGTACATATGTCAGCGTAATAGTATAGAGCGCAGTAAAACAAAAAGAGCCACCTCCGTCGCCTCCAAAAGGCCTTGCCATTCAACGGCACTCCTCCACGCCTCTGCCAAATCCCCGTCCGAGTCTTCGAACCGATACGTCTTCCACGGATCTGAGTCTGCAATGTCGAGTAGACCTAACGCGATGATTGAGTACGGCATAGTCTATGACCACGACATAGTCTATGACCACGACATGATATTTACCTTCGTCCTCCTCAAGTCGATCTGTCCGGTAGAAGAATGTCATGACATTAGACGCGGTATGTTTGTCGCATTGGCCCTCTGTAGACATGATCACAGAAGATTTGTTGCAGTCGACTAGTCACTAAGCACCGAACGACTCGGAGGAGGTGGGAGAAGGGGTTGCGGCGAGGAAGACCGCGATGGCATGGTTATAAGTACTTTCGTCGGGGAAAGAAGTCCTATTATTACTCGAAGGTCTGTGCACACTAGCTGTTGAAGAGGCTGAGTCTGTCACATGTGTGTGGTGCGAGGTGCTGTGCAAAGCAAGTGTAGCGATAATAGATTGTGTTAGACGAGATCCTGAGAATCTTGAGGGAGAGTAAAACAGCCAGTCCGGGACGTAGGTTCTTCACCTTCAGACGCGTCGCAATGTGGTCGCTGTGGAAGTCAAGAGCAAACAGGTTCACCAGTTCAGGCGATTAAGGGAAGACTTTCTCACGATGCACCGCCACCGGGTGAAGGACTTGTTCGTTCCACACCTTCATCATCAGAACTTCATGTTAGAGCGGTGCTCCTGCGGCAGTATGTACATTCTATTTATTCTTCATCAAATCCATATAGTTCTTCTACTAGTGAATTGCCTGTGCTTGAAGGCTGCCATCCATGTGGCCCTTGCGTAGCCTGCCACTCTAGTTCTGCCTCCTTCTTCTTCTTCTGCTTGTGTCGCCGTGTCCTCTTCTTACCTTTTCTTCGGCCCTGGCCACTCGATGCGCTCTGAGACTCTTCTCTCTGGATACGCTCCTCTCTGCGTTCTTTAGCAAAATGCCACTCGTCTGTTATATCCTTCTTCACCGACATCGACGCCCGCCAAAATCCATCTCCGGGAGTCCAGAACGAACAGAGATACATTTCGTCAAAGGTGCTTCCCATGAGCCCAGGTCCGATAAGCCAGTTCGGGTCTGTGCAGTGCAGTGTGCCGTTCAAGCATAGCTATACGGTCATTGTTATCAGATACGGCGCTTCGAGGAAAGACTCGGGACGTACCTGAATAAAGTCTTCGTACTGCCCAGCGATAATCTCAGCTAGCTCTCCTCTTGAAATGGCATTGCCTTGGGATGTCTTTGCAGGAATGTTCATCAACCATTTGTAATGTTCATAGCCAGGCCACTAATGTTTCGTTCTTTCAGAGTCGGTATGGAAGAGGAGCCAAATTACTCACACATAAAAGAAAACGTACTTCATTCATTTCATCCTCTTCCTTGAATACTGATTCGTCTGGATCCCTCATTCTTTGCCTTGCAAGACAATCCGACAAAGGAACGCCCTCTACCTGAAGCTCCGAATCCGGCGCGAACGAGATGTTGGGAATAGGGAGAGGGCCCGTCTTTGGAAGCCTCGGCTGTGGCACGGGGATACACGCCATGATCCTCTCCTTGTCGTGGAAGGAGGGCACCAGCCCAATCAAATCGGGCGCTGTGTTAAGATACCGTGGCTTTGATGACCTTGGACGACCGTCAGGGAGTACACCGCCAATGATACCGAGCGTTTCTTGAGACGGCGAGGGATTGTATGATGGCTGAGATAAGTCGAATTAGCAAGGTTATTTCCTGGCTGGAGATAAATAAAACTGACGTAGGACATCGAAAACTTGACGTTGGGCGACATGCGCGTTGAGTATTCTGGTGAACGACATGACACACCGGCGTACTGGACGATTTATAGAGGTCCAAGCTAGGTCAAAGAGTACCGGCTCTGTATAGTATCTCGAGATGAATGATGCAGGTCCGTATTTTTGGCATTGACGTTCATTGTTCTTTAGATTGTCCTGAATGAATGGATGCCGTTGTAGGCTGACTTTTCATTGTTAGTGCCAAACATGACGTTGACGGATCTATCGCGATCGGGTAGTCGGTGGGAGGTGTCGCGTTAGGTTGGCGTTCGTGCAACTTGCGTGTATAAATTAAGTAGTAACAAACGACGGACAATGTTTCAGATGCCACTCGCAGTAGAAAGAGACACTCCATCGCTACGCCACATAACAGAAAAGGCCATTCCTCCTGAGGGCGCTGCCGTAAAGACTTCTTTATATGCTCCCACCAGAAGATCTCATTCTTCGACGAAGCTATTATTTTTGAGCGATGGTATTTCATGTCAGGTATAGGTGCATCGAGTCCGACTCTATAAACGATCTCGTATAATGCTAGCACTCCAAATCAAAATGGCCCTCCACCGTTGATCCCTGTAGGACTAAGATACGCCCCAACGTCTTCCCAAGAGTTGGCAGACCAGCCCTCCCACGCCATGAAGTTATCCACCCCATTCTGAGCCCAATGAGCATTACCGCTATCGAGTCCCAAATCACCCCAGTCTAAACGCTCCGCGTCGACGTCGTGTTGCTCTTTGCGCTTCAGTGAATCCTTTTCCATGGGCGCTTTGAGCAGAGTGAACACTTCAGCAATGACATCACTAAAAGGTCCACGGTCAGCATCAGCAAGCAGAAGCGCAAAAACGGCTCCTACTGATATCGCCCAGCTACTTGCCACCTATCCTCATGACTCTGTAGTATTTCCATCAGCTTATGGACGTCTTCCAAGTCCCTCGGAGTAGCTACAGCGCCATCGCCGCGCGGATTTGCCGCGTTAAGCAGAAGGACGATAGCCGAGTACAGCATTGCCGCTAGCATATTCGATAGTGTGATATGGTGAAACGCCTGATGATGCGCCTGAAGAACGTGTGCACACGAACGGGCAGCATTGGTGCAGATGGCAATAGAGGAGAACGAGCGATCGGCGTTGACGATGAAAGGTCGGTGGATCTGAATTTGGACCCAATAATACGAGCTATACAGGACGGCGGATGCCTCTGAGGGTTGATGCGGATTCCAGCGTAGGTGATCCGGGATGGCGTTGAACCAATTATTGAGAGCAGAGTCCAACTCTACGGCGACGTTATGCCCCCATTCGGCGGTCGATAACGCGTCCCAGTGTACGGAGCGTCTGACAGAGTAGATGGTTTTCTGGGCAAAGCCATATATCTCCAACAGCTTGAGATGTAATACCCATGCCGTGACTTTTGGGACGACTCCGGGTGGTTGTGTCCATGGATGGAGTGGGTCGGCTAGAAGCTCTCCCGGCCAATACTCATCGTCAACTTCCAAAGGAAGCTCTATGTCGAATCTGGAGGAAACCGTAAGAAACCAAGAGACGCACAGAGAACGAAGTCATTTACTCGTCTGAATTGGCAGATCTCATACGTCCAGAGAAGGAGCTAGCATAGGTGTCGAGAGTAACAAGCGCCCACCAAGCACGCTTCAGAGACTCGTTCAGCGGCGTCCACGGTTCGTTACTCCGCCGCTTACGATGAATTCTCATGTGTTGTGCCAGTCGTATGCCCATGCCAGCGAACAGCCAACACTTTTCTGATATGGATAGACCGTGCATATACAGCACCATTAGAACGAACAGCTGCAGATCCCACAGGCAGCCAGGCGAGTCATAGTCAGTCGAGTCTAGCGGGCGGACCTGCTTGAACCATTCACATCCTACTTGATGCCTACTGGCCACCCGCGGATCATTGCTGGTGCGAGAGGCGATTGCGCATACAGCGAGAACGACAGAACCGAATTGTAGGGAGCTGTAGTGTATACCGTTGGATACGTCACGTCTAAACGACGGGCCGTGGAGAAGGCATAGATGGGTATTCTTGGTATCAAGGAAGTGATTGACCAAGGAATCAATCAGGTCTGAGGGAGGGAATAAGAGGGGAGTCGTCAAGGCTGGGGTTATATGTTGCCAGCGCGGCCGTGCCCAAAACTCTGGCCGCCGCCGACTGTGGTGGGGATCCAAGGTTTGCTTGAGGTCCAACGCGGTTTTGATGAACTTCGTATCGTCTTCTGCTCCGTACTGGCGATTCTTATTTTCGGAAATGGTGAGCCTGCTCATGGGATCTTCCATAGTGTGTACATCACTAGTGGTGCTGTCGGGGGTCGCACTGGCTCGACGCTCCAAGGCAGAGATCTTTGCCTCCAGCTCGCGTGCATAACGCGCCAGTTGTACAAGCAGCGGTCGCACTACCCTAGCATCCTTAGGACATGTATAGGCCGGCTCTAGAATGGCGGTTATATGGACTTGTAGCTCTTCCGTAGTCTCCGATATAGCCAAGTTGATAGGTAATCCACCGTTCTAATTAATGATAAGCCGAGGTAACCAGAGTGCTTGAGTAGTTACTCACCTTTCTGGACATCGCAGCAATGTGTGTACATTCCGAGCCATACGCGACGCAGTTGGAGCATTTTGCACCGGGTCGTTGAGCACTGTCACCTATTGTACCGTTAGAAGAGAATCAATTGACAGATCATCACTTACAAGCTTTCTTTTTGAAGCGACAATTGTCACAGGAACCTTGTAGTCTCCGCTTTTTGGTGCCCTCCATTGCGACACTTACGAGTCGCTGGTTTCTTAATTTATGGGACTGCGCTATCCGGGTAGGTTAAACCGTGCTGAGAGCCTTGAAGAAGGCTGTGATGCGCAGTACAAGAACATGGAAGTGAAACTTGGAGAGCATCATAATTACATAACGCCACAATCTCTCTAATCAAAATGCCAAGACTTTCCAAGTTGCGACGAGTTGAGGGAGGATAAGAACCGAGAGGCAAATATCGAACGATTCGTGGGGGGCTTATGTCGGGAAAGAGAACGGAACCGCCGACAGCACGACGATCACTGTCAATCAGGAACCTCGAACGGTCACGTGCACCAGGTTACCATGGACCCTAGAAGAATCCAAGGTTTAATGTACACTGTAAGAGTTCGGGTATGTACAAGCTTCAAGGAGTGGTACAGAATCATCTTTGACAGACGAGACAGTGCGAGTACTGGGCTACCATGCCAATCATGCGTTGGGCATTTCTGGATAGTCGAGCGATCTCCCAGCCCATTCATGTCTAAGGATTCAGCGGGACTAATACGAACTTGAACACCCTGGATGATGACTCGGGGGGGAACACGAAGAGGCCGCTCATCCGCTGCATCCATGTCAGATCCCCTCGATGCATCGTCGTCATCCGTGTTCCATGCTTTGGTGGAATTCAGATTTATCGACGCAGTAGGGAGTATGTACACTTCGGTTTCCTGCGCTCACGAAAAGATCTGATTCATCGACCAGGCTGAAATTTTTCAGTCACGGTGATGGTATTTCATGTGAGGTATAACTATAAGTGTATCGAGTCCGCTCTCGCAAATTAACTATGTGTAATCTTAGCAGTCCAAATCAAAATGGGGCTGCACCATTAATCCCCGTAAGACTAAGATACGCCCCAAAGTCTTCCCAAGTGTTGGCAGACCAGCCCTCCCACGCCATGAAGTTATCCACCCCAGTCTGAACCCAATCAGGATTACTGCTATCCAGCCCCAAATCACCCCAGTCTAAATGTTCCGCGTCGACGTCGTGTTGATCTTTGCGCTTCCGAGAGTCCTTTTCCATAGGCGCTTTGAGCAGAGTGAATACTTCAGCGATGACATCGCTAAGAGAAGATGATCAGCATTCGAGATGACTGCAACGAAAGAAGAGTGCGTACTGATATCGCCCAGCTACATGCCACTTAGCCTCATGACTCTGTAGTATTTCCATCAACTTGTAGACGTCTTCCAAGTCCCTCGGAGTAGCTACAGCACCATCGCTCCGTGAATTTGCTGCGTTAAGCAGAAGGACGATAGCCGAGTACAGCATTGCCGCTAGCATATTCGATAGTGCGATATTGTGAAATGCAGCATGATGCGCTTGAAGAACGTGTGCACACGAACGGGCAGCATTGGTGCAGATGGCGATAGAGGAGAACGAACGGTCGGCGTCGACGATGAAGGGACGATGGATCTGGATTTGGACCCAATAATACGTGCTATACAGGACGGCGGATGCTTCAGAGGGCTGATGAGGATTCCAGCGTAGGTGATCCGGTAAAGCATCAACCCAATTGTTTAGAGCAGAGTCCAACTCTACGGCGACGTTTTGTCCCCATTCGGCAGTCGATAACGCGTCCCAGTGTTCGGAGCGTCTGACAGAATAGATGGTTTTCTGAGCAAAGCCATATATCTCCAGCAGTCTGAGATGTAATACCCATGCCGTGACTTTTGGGACGACGCCGGCTGGTTGTGTCCATGGATGGAGCGGATCGGCTAGAAGCTCTCCCGGCCAGTACTCGTCGTCGACTTCCAAAGGAAGTTCTATGTCGAATCTGGAGGAAACCGTAAGAAACCAAGAGATGCACAAAGAACGAAATTATTTACTCGTCTGAATTGGCAGATCTCATGCGTCCAGACAAGGAGCTTGAATAGGAGTCGAGAGTCACAAGCACCCACCAAGCGCGCCTGAGAGATTCATCGTGTGGCGTCCATGGTTCGTTACTCCGCCGCTTACGATGAATTCTCATGTGTTGGGCAAGTCGTATTCCCATGCCGGCGAAAAGCCAACACTTATCTGCGATGGACATACCGTACATATACAACACCATGAGAGCGAATAGCTGGAGATCCCACAAACATCCAGGCGAAGCGTAGTCAATCGTGTCTAGCGGACGAAGCTGCTTGAACCATTTCCATCCTATTTGATGTCTATCCGCCACGCGCGGATCATTGCTGATGCGAGAGGCGATGGCGCATACGGCGAGAACGACGGAACCGAATTGTCGGGACGTGTAGTGTATACCGTTGGATATGTCACGTAGAAACGACGGACCGTGAAGGAGACATAGATGGGTGTTGGTGGTATTAAGGAAGAGATTGACCAAGGAATAAATCAGGTCTGAGGGAGGGAATAAGAGGGGAGACGTCAAGGCTGGTATCATATGTTGCCAGCTCGGCCGTGCCCAGAACTCTGGCCTGCGCTGACTGTGGTGGGGATCCAATGTTTGCTTAAGGTCGAACACGGTTTTGATGAATTTCGTGTCGTCTTCTGCTCCGTACTGGCGATTCTTGTTTTCAGAGATGATGAGTCTGCTCATGGGACCTTCCATAGTCTGTACATCGGTAGTGGTGTTGTCGGGGGTCGCACTGGTTCGACGCTCCAAGGCAGAGATCTTCGCCTCCAGGTCGCGTGCATAACGCGCCAGTTGTACAAGCAGCGGTCGCACTACCCTGGCATCCTTGGGACATGTGTAGGCTGGCTCTAGAATGGCGGTTATATGGACTTGTAGCTCTTCTGTAGTCTCCGATGGAGCCAAGTTGATGGGTAGTCCACCGTTCTAATCAATGATAAGCCTTAACCAGAGTGGTTGAGTATTTACTCACCATTCTGGACTTTGCAGCAATATGTGTACATTCTGAGCCATACGCCACGCAGTTGGAGCATTTTGCACCGGGTCGTTGAGCACTGTCGCCTATTGTAATGTTAGATGACAATCACTGGACAGATGATAACTTACAAGCTTTCTTTTTGAAGCGGCAATTGTCACAGGAACCTTGTAGTCTCCGCTTTTTGGTGCCCTCCATTGCACCCACGGGTCAACTGTTTCTTGATTTTATGTGGCTACGCTATTCGGTGTCTTTGAACCGTGCTGAGAGCCTTGAAGAAGGCAGTGATGCGCAGTACGAGAACATGGGAGAGTGTTTGGAGAACATCACCATTGGATGACTTCCCGTAAGAAAAATGGCTGTTGATGTTGTTGTAAATGTTCAAACTCCGCCCATCAAAAAACCATTACCTGCAATACTCAAAACCGTAAGCATTTGAGTAATTCGGACGATGCAGATGATGGGTAAGGGAAGACATACCATAGAAGGAGCGTCCGCGAGGTATTTTGTCGGATCAAGACCTTTTTTGGCGTTAATTCCGGTATTAACATCTACAGAGGGGTCCCGAGGCCTTTTCAGATTGCGCGTTTGATGGGAGTTTTGAACACGGCTTTACACGGACCAGCATCCAAACGCGGTCTCGGCATCACGGCTGACGCTCATTATCAACAATAATTCGCTGATAATCCTTACGGGAAGTCATCCATTACTTACATAACGCGACAATCTCTGTAATCAAAACGCCAAGATTTTCCAGATATGCAACGAGTTGTAGGACCTCCGGAGGAGGATAAGAACCGATATGAATGTCTTGATATCTCGAGCGTTTCGTGGCGGCCTTGGCTTACGTCGGAAAAGAGAACGGAAACCGCAGGCAGCAACAACCACTGGATCCTTGGACGGTCACGTGCACCGCGCTACACAAATTACCCCCGGTCTCACAGGGTTACCATGCCAATCATGCGTCGCGCGTTTCTAGATCGTCGGGCAATCCCCCAGCCCGCCCAGAGTGCGGCCATGAAAGATTCGGTGGATCTATGTATTACGAACACCTGATTGTATGATGGATTTCAGGGAACACGCAGCTGAGGCCGCTCATCTACTGCATCGGATTTCTTCGACGCGTCGTCGTCATGCTTGTCCGGAATTCAGACTCAATCGACTCCGTAAGGAATATGTAGACTTCGGTTTGCCGCGTACCCGGGAGTTGTATGTGTTGAAGAGAATTAGTTGGTACTAACCTCAGGCTCTTCATATGCATTTAAATACATGAGCACGTATAACTGTATCGTATTTGGTTTACTAGGCAAGATATATAATATATGGTATCAAAGACAAGCACTGCAGACTATCCACTAGCGTGCTGTACATCATAATAATAAGCGTGGAACTCTGGCCATCCCACAAGATTAAAATCCCATGGGTCCCAACTGTCCAACTGCGTGCCCTCCAGAGCTACACCATAAAAGTCAGCCGTCCGTTCATACTCACCGTCGTCGTCATCCCTCTCCTTCCGCTTCCTCGAGTCAACCTCCTCGGCAGGTAATTGC